>CAWVNZ010002638.1:0-33425 GCA_963930735.1 Dioctria linearis
ACTATAGAAAAGGCAATCCCAGGCGTAATTAAAATTTGCGACACTAAACAATTATTTTTTGCAAAATTTACTATAGAAAAGGCAATCCCTGGCGTAATTAAAATTTGAGACAGTAAGAAATGAATTTTTGAATAATTTACTATAGAAAAGGCAATCCCTGGCGTAATTAAAATTTGCGACAGTAAAAAATTATTTTTTGAATAATTTACTATAGAAAAGGCAATCCCTGGCGTAATTAAAATTTGTGACAGAAAAAAATTATTTTTTGAATAATTTACTATAGAAAAGGCAATCCCTGGCGTAATTAAAATTTGAGACAGTAAAAAATTATTTTTTTGAATAATTTACTATAGAAAAGGCAATCCCTGGCGTAATTAAAATTTGCGACAGAAAAAAATTATTTTTTGCAAAATTTACTATAGAAAAAGGCAATCCCTGGCGTAATTAAAATTTGAGACAGTAAAAAAATTATTTTTTGAATAATTTACTATAGAAAAGGCAATCCCTGGCGTAATTAAAATTTGCGACAGAAAAAAATTATTCTTTGCAAAATTTACTATAGAAAAGGCAATCCCTGGCGTAATTAAAATTTGAGACAGTAAACAATTATTTTTTGCAAAATTTACTATAGAAAAGGCAATCCCTGGCGTAATTAAAATTTGTGACAGAAAAAAATTATTTTTTGAATAATTTACTATAGAAAAAGGCAATCCCTGGCGTAATTAATATTTGAGACAGTAAAAAATTATTTTTTGCAAAATTTACTATAGAAAAGGCAATCCCTGGCGTAATTAAAATTTGAGACAGTAAAAAATGAATTTTTGAATAATTTACTATAGAAAAGGCAATCCCTGGCGTAATTAAAATTTGCAACAGTAAAAAATTATTTTTTGCAAAATTTACTATAGAAAAGGCAATTCCTGGCGTAATTAAAATTTGAGACAGTAAAAAATTAATTTTTGAATAATTTTACTATACAAAAGGCAATCCCTGGCGTATTTAAAATTTGAGACAGTAAAAAATTATTTTTTGAATAATTTACTATAGAAAAGGCAATCCCTGGCGTAATTAAAATTTGCGACACTAAACAATTATTTTTTTGCAAAAATTTACTATAGAAAAGGCAATCCCTGGCGTAATTAAAATTTGAGACAGTAAGAAATGAATTTTTGAATAATTTACTATAGAAAAGGCAATCCCTGGCGTAATTAAAATTTGCGACAGTAAAAAATTATTTTTTGAATAATTTACTATAGAAAAGGCAATCCCTGGCGTAATTAAAATTTGTGACAGAAAAAATTATTTTTTGAATAATTTACTATAGAAAAGGCAATCCCTGGCGTAATTAAAATTTGAGACAGTAAAAAATTATTTTTTGACTAATTTACTATAGAAAAGGCAATCCCTGGCGTAATTAAAATTTGCGACAGAAAAAAATTATTTTTTGCAAAATTTACTATAGAAAAGGCAATCCCTGGCGTAATTAAAATTTGAGACAGTAAAAAATTATTTTTTGAATAATTTACTATAGAAAAGGCAATCCCTGGCGTAATTAAAATTTGCGACAGAAAAAAATTATTCTTTGCAAAATTTACTATAGAAAAGGCAATCCCTGGCGTAATTAAAATTTGAGACAGTAAACAATTATTTTTTGCAAAATTTACTATAGAAAAGGCAATCCCTGGCGTAATTAAAATTTGTGACAGAAAAAATTATTTTTTGAATAATTTACTATAGAAAAGGCAATCCCTGGCGTAATTAAAATTTGAGACAGTAAAAAAATTATTTTTTGCAAAATTTACTATAGAAAAGGCAATCCCGGGCGTAATTAAAATTTGAGACAGTAAAAAATGAATTTTTGAATAATTTTACTATAGAAAAGGCAATCCCTGGCGTAATTAAAATATGCAACAGTAAAAAAGTATTTTTGGCAAAATTTACTATAGAAAAGGCAATCCCTGGCGTAATTAAAATTTGAGACAGTAAAAAATGAATTTTTGAATAATTTACTATACAAAAGGCAATCCCTGGCGTATTTAAAATTTGAGACAGTAAAAAATTATTTTTTGAATAATTTACTATAGAAAAGGCAATCCCTGGCGTAATTAAAAATTTGCGACACTAAACAATTATTTTTTGCAAAATTTACTATAGAAACGGCAATCCCTGGCGTAATTAAAATTTGAGACAGTAAAAAATGAATTTTTGAATAATTTACTATAGAAAAGGCAATCCCTGGCGTAATTAAAATTTGCGACATTAAAAATTATTTTTTGAATAATTTACTATAGAAAAGGCAATCCCTGGCGTAATTAAAATTTGTGACAGAAAAAATTATTTTTTGAATAATTTACTATAGAAAAGGCAATCCCTGGCGTAATTAAAATTTGAGACAGTAAAAAATTATTTTTTGAATAATTTACTATAGAAAAAGGCAATCCCTGGCGTAATTAAAAATTTGCGACAGAAAAAAATTATTTTTTGCAAAATTTACTATAGAAAAGGCAATCCCTGGCGTAATTAAAATTTGAGACAGTAAAAAATTATTTTTTGAATAATTTACTATAGAAAAGGCAATCCCTGGCGTAATTAAAATTTGCGACAGAAAAAAAATTATTCTTTGCAAAATTTACTATAGAAAAGGCAATCCCTGGCGTAATTAAAATTTGAGACAGTAAACAATTATTTTTTGCAAAATTTACTATAGAAAAGGCAATTCCTGGCGTAATTAAAATTTGCGACAGTATAAAATTATTTTTTGCAAAATTTACTGTAGAAAAATGCAATCCCTGGCGTAATTATAATTTGCGACAGTATAAAATGAATTTTTGAATAATTTACTATAGAAAAGGCAATCCCTGGCGTATTTAAAATTTGCAACAGTAAAAAAATTATTTTTTGCAAAATTTACTATAGAAAAGGCAATCCCTGGCGTAATTAATATTTGTGACAGTAAAAAATGAATTTTTGAATAATTTACTATACAAAAGGCAATCACTGGCGTAATTAAAATTTGAGACACTAAACAATTATTTTTTTCAAAATTTACTATAGAAAAGGCAATCCCTGGCGTAATTAAAATTTGAGACAGTAAAAAATGAATTTTTGAATAATTTACTATAGAAAAGGCAATCCCTGGCGTAATTAAAATTTGCAACAGTAAAAAATTATTTTTTGCAAAATTTACTATAGAAAAGGCAATTCCTGGCGTAATTAAAATTTGAGACAGTAAAAAAATTAATTTTTGAATAATTTACTATACAAAAGGCAATCCCTGGCGTATTTAAAATTTGAGACAGTAAAAAATTATTTTTTGAATAATTTACTATAGAAAAGGCAATCCCTGGCGTAATTAAAATTTGCGACACTAAACAATTATTTTTTGCAAAATTTACTATAGAAAAGGCAATCCCTGGCGTAATTAAAATTTGAGACAGTAAGAAATGAATTTTTGAATAATTTACTATAGAAAAGGCAATCCCTGGCGTAATTAAAATTTGCGACAGTAAAAAATTATTTTTTGAATAATTTACTATAGAAAAGGCAATCCCTGGCGTAATTAAAATTTGTGACAGAAAAAATTATTTTTTGAATAATTTACTATAGAAAAGGCAATCCCTGGCGTAATTAAAATTTGAGACAGTAAAAAATTATTTTTTGAATAATTTACTATAGAAAAGGCAATCCCTGGCGTAATTAAAATTTGCGACAGAAAAAAAATTATTTTTTGCAAAATTTACTATAGAAAAGGCAATCCCTGGCGTAATTAAAATTTGAGACAGTAAAAAATTATTTTTTGAATAATTTACTATAGAAAAGGCAATCCCTGGCGTAATTAAAATTTGCGACAGAAAAAAATTATTCTTTGCAAAATTTACTATAGAAAAGGCAATCCCTGGCGTAATTAAAATTTGAGACAGTAAACAATTATTTTTTGCAAAATTTACTATAGAAAAGGCAATCCCTGGCGTGATTAAAATTTGTGACAGAAAAAATTATTTTTTGAATAATTTACTATAGAAAAGGCAATCCCTGGCGTAATTAAAATTTGAGACAGTAAAAAAATTATTTTTTGCAAAATTTACTATAGAAAAGCAATCCCTGGCGTAATTAAAATTTGAGACAGTAAAAAATGAATTTTTGAATAATTTACTATAGAAAAGGCAATCCCTGGCGTAATTAAAATTTTGCAACAGTAAAAAAGTATTTTTGGCAAAATTTACTATAGAAAAGGCAATCCCTGGCGTAATTAAAATTTGAGACAGTAAAAAATTAATTTTTGAATAATTTACTATACAAAAGGCAATCCCTGGCGTATTTAAAATTTGAGACAGTAAAAAATTATTTTTTGAATAATTTACTATAGAAAAGGCAATCCCTGGCGTAATTAAAATTTGCGACACTAAACAATTATTTTTTGCAAAATTTACTATAGAAACGGCAATCCCTGGCGTAATTAAAATTTGAGACAGTAAAAAATGAATTTTTGAATAATTTACTATAGAAAAGGCAATCCCTGGCGTAATTAAAATTTGCGACAGTAAAAATTATTTTTTGAATAATTTACTATAGAAAAGGCAATCCCTGGCGTAATTAAAATTTGTGACAGAAAAAAATTATTTTTTGAATAATTTACTATAGAAAAGGCAATCCCTGGCGTAATTAAAATCTGCGACAGTAAAAAATTATTTTTTGAATAATTTTACCATAGAAAAGGCAATCCCTGGCGTAATTAAAATTTGCGACAGAAAAAAATTATTTTTTGAATAATTTACTATAGAAAAGGCAATCCCTGGCGTAATTAAAATTTGAGACAGTAAAAAATTATTTTTTGAATAATTTACTATAGAAAAGGCAATCACTGGCGTAATTAAAATTTGAGACAGTAAAAAATGAATTTTTGAATAATTTACTATACAAAAGGCAATCCCTGGCGTATTTAAAATTTGAGACAGTAAAAAATTATTTTTTGAATAATTTACTATAGAAAAGGCAATCCCTGGCGTAATTAAAATTTGAGACAGTAAACAATTATTTTTTTGCAAAATTTACTATAGAAAAGGCAATCCCTGGTGTAATTAAAATTTGCGACAGTATAAAATTATTTTTTTGCAAAATATACTGTAGAAAAGGGCAATCCCTGGCGTAATTATAATTTGCGACAGTAATAAAATGAATTTTTGAATAATTTACTATAGAAAAGGCAATCCCTGGCGTATTTAAAATTTGCAACAGTAAAAAATTATTTTTTGCAAAATTTACTATAGAAAAGGGCAATCCCTGGCGTAATTAATATTTGAGACAGTAAAAAAATGAATTTTTGAATAATTTACTATACAAAAGGCAATCCCTGGCGTAATTAAAATTTGAGACACTAAACAATTATTTTTTGCAAAATTTACTATAGAAAAGGCAATCCCTGGCGTAATTAAAAATTTGAGACACTAAAAAATTATTTTTTGAATAATTTACTATAGAAAAGGCAATCCCTGGCGTAATTAAAATTTGCGACAGTAAAAAATGAATTTTTGAATAATTTACTATAGAAAAGGCAATCCCTGTCGTAATTAAAATTTGCGACACTAAACAATTATTTTTTGAATAATTTACTATAGAAAAAGGCAATCCCTGGCGTAATTAAAATTTTGCGACAGTATAAAATTATTTTTTTTGAATAATTTACTATAGAAAAGGCAATCCCTGGCGTAATTAAAATTTGCGACAGAAAAAAAATTATTTTTTGCAAAATTTACTATAGAAAAGGCAATCCCTGGCGTAATTATAATTTGCGACAGTAAAAAATTATTTTTTTGAATAATTTACTATAGAAAAGGCAATCCCTGGCGTAGTTATAATTTGCGACAGTATAAAATTATTTTTTGAATAATTTACTATAGAAAAGGCAATCCCTGGCGCAATTATAATTTGCGACAGTAAAAAATTATTTTTTGAATAATTTACTATAGAAAAGGCAATCCCTGGCGTAATTAAAATTTGAGACAGTAAAAAATTATTTTTTGAATAATTTACTATAGAAAAGGCAATCCCTGGCGTAATTAAAATTTGTGACAGAAAAAATTATTTTTTGAATAATTTACTATAGAGAAGGCAATCCCTGGCGTAATTAAAATTTGAGACAGTAAAAAAATTATTTTTTGCAAAATTTACTATAGAAAAGGCAATCCCTGGCGTAATTATAATTTGCGACAGTAAAAAATTAATTTTTGAATAATTTACTATTGAAAAGGCAATCCCTGGCGTAATTAAAATTTGCGACACTGAACAATTATTTTTTTGCAAAATTTACTATACAAAAGGCAATCCCTGGCGTAATTAAAATTTGTGACAGAAAAAAAATGAATTTTTGAATAATTTACTATAGAAAAGGCAATCCCTGGCGTAATTAAAATTTGCAACAGTAAAAAATTATTTTTTGCAAAAATTTACTATAGAAAAAGGCAATCCCTGGCGTAATTAAAATTTGAGACAGTAAAAAATGAATTTTTGAATAATTTACTATACAAAAGGCAATCCCTGGCGTATTTAAAATTTGAGACAGTAAAAAATTATTTTTTGAATAATTTACTATAGAAAAGGCAATCCCTGGCGTAATCAAAATTTGCGACACTAAACAATTATTTTTTGCAAAATTTACTATAGAAAAGGCAATCCCTGGCGTAGTTAAAATTTGAGACAGTAAAAAATGAATTTTTGAATAATTTACTATAGAAAAGGCAATCCCTGGCGTAATTAAAATTTGCGACAGTAAAAAATTATTTTTTGAATAATTTACTATAGAAAAGGCAATCCCTGGCGTAATTAAAATTTGTGACAGAAAAAAATTATTTTTTGAATAATTTACTATAGAAAAGGCAATCCCTGGCGTAATTAAAATCTGCGACAGTAAAAAATTATTTTTTGAATAATTTACCATAGAAAAGGCAATCCCTGGCGTAATTAAAATTTGCGACAGAAAAAAATTATTTTTTGAATAATTTACTATAGAAAAGGCAATCCCTGGCGTAATTAAAATTTGCGACAGAAAAAAATTATTTTTTGCAAAATTTACTATAGAAAAGGCAATCCCTGGCGTAATTAAAATTTGAGACAGTAAACAATTATTTTTTTGCAAAATTTACTATAGAAAAGGCAATCCCTGGTGTAATTAAAATTTGCGACAGTATAAAATTATTTTTTGCAAAATTTACTGTAGAAAAGGCAATCCCTGGCGTAATTATAATTTGCGACAGTATAAAATGAATTTTTGAATAATTTACTATAGAAAAGGCAATCCCTGGCGTAATTAAAATTTGCGACACTAAACAATTATTTTTTGCAAATTTACTATAGAAAAAGGCAATCCCTGGCGTAATTAAAATTTGCGACAGTAAAAAATGAATTTTGAATAATTTACTATTGAAAAGGCAATCCCTGGCGTAATTAAAATTTGCGACACTAAACAATTATTTTTTGCAAAATTTACTATACAAAAGGCAATCCCTGGCGTAATTAAAATTTGTGACAGAAAAAAATTAATTTTTGAATAATTTACTATAGAAAAGCCAATCCCTGGCGTAATTAAAATTTGCGACAGTAAAAAATTATTTTTGAATAATTTACTATAGAAAAGGCAATCCCTGGCGTATTTAAAATTTGCAACAGTAAAAAATTATTTTTGCAAAATTTACTATAGAAAAGGCAATCCCTGGCGTAATTAATATTTGAGACAGTAAAAAATGAATTTTTGAATAATTTACTATTCAAAAGGCAATCCCTGGCGTATTTAAAATTTACGACAGTAAAAAATTATTTTTTGAATAATTTACTATAGAAAAGGCAATCCCTGGCGTAATTATAATTTGCGACAGTATAAAATGAATTTTTGAATAATTTACTATAGAAAAGGCAATCCCTGGCGTAATTAAAATTTGCGACAGTAAAAAATGAATTTTTGAATAATTTACTATAGAAAAGGCAATCCCTGTCGTAATTAAAATTTGCGACACTAAACAATTATTTTTTGAATAATTTACTATACAAAAGGCAATCCCTGGCGTAATTAAAATTTGCGACAGTATAAAATTATTTTTTTGAATAATTTACTATAGAAAAGGCAATCCCTGGCGTAATTAAAATTTGCGACAGAAAAAAATTATTTTTTGCAAAATTTACTATAGAAAAGGCAATCCCTGGCGTAATTATAATTTGCGACAGTAAAAAATTATTTTTTGAATAATTTACTATAGAAAAGGCAATCCCTGGCGTAATTATAATTTGCGACAGTATAAAATTATTTTTGAATAATTTACTATAGAAAAGGCAATCCCTGGCGCAATTATAATTTGCGACAGTAAAAAATTATTTTTTGAATAATTTACTATAGAAAAGGCAATCCCTGGCGTAATTAAAATTTGAGACAGTAAAAAATTATTTTTTGAATAATTTACTATAGAAAAGGCAATCCCTGGCGTAATTAAAATTTGTGACAGAAAAAATTATTTTTTGAATAATTTACTATAGAGAAGCCAATCCCTGGCGTAATTAAAATTTGAGACAGTAAAAAATTATTTTTTGCAAAATTTACTATAGAAAAGGCAATCCCTGGCGTAATTAAAATTTGAGACAGTAAAAAATGAATTTTTGAATAATTTACTATAGAAAAGGCAATCCCTGGCGTAATTAAAATTTGCAACAGTAAAAAATTATTTTTTGCAAAATTTACTATAGAAAAGGCAATCCCTGGCGTAATTAAAATTTGAGACAGTAAAAAATGAATTTTTGAATAATTTACTATACAAAAGGCAATCCCTGCCGTATTTAAAATTTGAGACAGTAAAAAATTATTTTTTGAATAATTTACTATAGAAAAGGCAATCCCTGGCGTAATTAAAATTTGCGACACTAAACAATTATTTTTTGCAAAATTTACTATAGAAAAGGCAATCCCTGGCGTAATTAAAATTTGGGACAGTAAAAAATTAATTTTTGAATAATTTACTATAGAAAAGGCAATCCCTGGCGTAATTGAAATTTGCGACAGTAAAAAATTATTTTTTGAATAATTTACTATAGAAAATGCAATCCCTGGCGTAATTAAAATTTGTGACAGAAAAAATTATTTTTTGAATAATTTACTATAGAAAAGGCAATCCCTGGCGTAATTAAAATTTGCGACAATAAAAAATTATTTTTTGAATAATTTACTATAGAAAAGGCAATCCCTGGCGTAATTCAAATTTGCGACAGAAAAAAATTATTTTTTGAATAATTTACTATAGAAAAGGCAATCCCTGGCGTAATTAAAATTTGAGACAGTAAAAAATTATTTTTTGAATAATTTACTATAGAAAAGGCAATCCCTGGCGTAATTAAAATTTGCGACAGAAAAAAATTATTTTTTGCAAAATTTACTATAGAAAAGGCAATCCCTGGCGTAATTAAAATTTGAGACAGTAAACAATTATTTTTTGCAAAATTTACTATAGAAAAGGCAATCCCTGGTGTAATTAAAATTTGCGACAGTATAAAATTATTTTTTGCAAAATTTACTATAGAAAAGGCAATCCCTGCTGTAATTAAAATTTGCGACAGTATAAAATTATTTTTTGCAAAATTTACTATAGAAAAGGCAATCCCTGGCGTAATTATAATTTGCGACAGTATAAAATGAATTTTTGAATAATTTACTATAGAAAAGGCAATCCCTGGCGTAATTAAAATTTGCGACACTAAACAATTATTTTTTGCAAAATTTACTATACAAAAGGCAATCCCCTGGCGTAATTAAAATTTGTGACAGAAAAAAATTAATTTTTGAATAATTTACTATAGAAAAGGCAATCCCTGGCGTAATTAAAATTTGCGACAGTAAAAAATTATTTTTTGAATAATTTACTATAGAAAAGGCAATCCCTGGCGTAATTAAAATTTGAGACAGTAAAAAATGAATTTTTGAATAATTTACTATACAAAAGGCAATCCCTGTAGTATTTAAAAATTGAGACATTAAAAAATTATTTTTTGAATAATTTACTATAGAAAAGGGAATCCCTGGCGTAATTAAAATTTGCGACACTAAGCAATTATTTTTTGCAAAATTTACTATAGAAAAGGCAATCCCTGGCGTAATTAAAATTTGAGACAGTAAAAAATGAATTTTTGAATAATTTACTATAGAAAAGGCAATCCCTGGCGTTATTAAAATTTGCGACAGTAAAAAATTATTTTTTGAATAATTTACTATAGAAAAGGCAATCCCTGGCGTAATTAAAATTTGTGACAGAAAAAATTATTTTTTGAATAATTTACTATAGAAATGGCAATCCCTGGCGTAATTAAAATTTGCGACAGAACAAAATTATTTTTTGAATAATTTACTATAGAAAAGGCAATCCCTAGCGTAATTAAAATTTGAGACAGTAAAAAATTATTTTTTGAATAATTTACTATAGAAAAGGCAATCCCTGGCGTAATTAAAATTTGAGACAGTAAAAAATTATTTTTTGAATAATTTACTATACAAAAGGCAATCCCTGGCGTAATTAAAATTTGCAACAGTAAAAAATTATTTTTTGAATAATTTACTATAGAAAAGGCAATCCCTGGCGTAATTAAAATTTGAGACAGTAAAAAATTAATTTTTGCAAAATTTACTATAGAAAAGGCTATCCCTGGCGTAATTAAAATTTGCGACAGTATAAAATTATTTTTTGCAAAATTTACTATAGAAAAGGCAATACCTGGTGTAATTAAAATTTGCGACAATATAAAATTATTTTTTGCAAAATTTACTATAGAAAAGGCAATCCCTGGCGTAATTATAATTTGCGACAGTATAAAATGAATTTTTGAATAATTTACTATAGAAAAGGCAATCCCTGGCGTAATTAAAATTTGCGACACTAAACAATTATTTTTTGCAAAATTTACTATAGAAAAGGCAATCCCTGGCGTAATTAAAATTTGCGACAGTAAAAAATGAATTTTTGAATAATTTACTATTGAAAAGGCAATCCCTGGCGTAATTAAAATTTGCGACACTAAACAATTATTTTTTGCAAAATTTACTATACAAAAGGCAATCCCTGGCGTAATTAAAATTTGTGACAGAAAAAAATTAATTTTTGAATAATTTACTATAGAAAAGTCAATCCCTGGCGTAATTAAAATTTGCGACAGTAAAAAATTATTTTTTGAATAATTTACTATAGAAAAGGCAATCCCTGGCGTATTTAAAATTTGCAACAGTAAAAAATTATTTTTTGCAAAATTTACTATAGAAAAGGCAATCCCTGGCGTAATTAAAATTTGAGACAGTAAAAAATGAATTTTTGAATAATTTACTATACAAAAGGCAATCCCTGGCGCATTTAAAATTTGCGATAGTAAAAAATTATTTTTTGAATAATTTACTATAGAAAAGGCAATCCCTGGCGTAATTATAATTTGCGACAGTATAAAATGAATTTTTGAATAATTTACTATAGAAAAGGCAATCCCTGGCGTAATTAAAATTTGCGACAGTCAAAAATGAATTTTTGAATAATTTACTATAGAAAAGGCAATCCCTGGCGTAATTAAAATTTGCGACACTAAACAATTATATTTTGAATAATTTACTATAGAAAAGGCAATCCCTGGCGTAATTAAAATTTGTGACAGAAAAAATTATTTTTTGAATAATTTACTATACAAAAGGCAATCCCTGGCGTAATTAAAATTTGAGACAGTATAAAATTATTTTTTGAATAATTTACTATAGAAAAGGCAATCCCTGGCATAATTAAAATTTGCGACACTAAACAATTATTTTTTGCAAAATTTACTATACAAAAGGCAATCCCTGGCGTAATTAAAATTTGCGACAGTAAAAAATGTTTTTTTGAATAATTTACTATAGAAAAGGCAATCCCTGGCGTAATTAAAATTTGAGACAGTAAAAAATTATTTTTTGAATAATTTACTATAGAAAAGGCAATCCCTGGCGTAATTAAAATTTGCGACACTAAACAATTATTTTTTGAATAATTTACTATACAAAAGGCAATCCCTGGCGTAATTAAAATTTGCGACAGTAAAAAATTATTTTTTGAATAATTTACTATAGAAAAGGCAATCCCTGGCGTAATTAAAATTTGCGACAGTAAAAAATTATTTTTTGCAAAATTTACTATAGAAAAGGCAATCCCTGGCGTAATTAAAATTTGAGACAGAAAAAAATTAATTTTTGAATAATTTACTATAGAAAAGGCAATCCCTGGCGTAATTAAAATTTGCGACAGTAAAAAATGAATTTTTGAATAATTTACTATAGAAAAGGCAATCCCTGGCGTAATTCAAATCTGCGACAGTAAAAAATTATTTTTTGCAAAATTTACTATAGAAAAGGCAATCCCTGGCGTAATTAAAATTTGCGACACTAAACAATTATTTTTTGAATAATTTACTATACAAAAGGCAATCCCTGGCGTAATTAAAATTTGCGACAGTAAAAAATTATTTTTTGAATAATTTACTATAGAAAAGGCAATCCCTGGCGTAATTAAAATTTGCGACAGTAAAAAATTATTTTTTGCAAAATTTACTATAGAAAAGGCAATCCCTGGCGTAATTAAAATTTGCGACGGTAAAAATTATTTTTTGAATAATTTACTATAGAAAAGGCAATCCCTGGCGTAATTAAAATTTGCGACAGTAAAAAATAATTTTTTGCAAAATTTACTATACAAAAGGCAATCCCTGGCGTAATTAAAATTTGCGACAGTAAAAAATTATTTTTTTGAATAATTTACTATAGAAAAGGCAATCCCTGGCATAATTAAAATTTGCGACACTAAACAATTATTTTTTGAATAATTTACTATACAAAAGGCACTCCCTGGCGTAATTAAAATTTGCGACAGTAAAAAATTATTTTTTGAATAATTTACTATAGAAAAGGCAATCCCTGGCGTAATTAAAATTTGAGACAGAAAAAAATTATTTTTTGAATAATTTACTATAGAAAAGGCAATCCCTGGCGTAATTAAAATTTGAGACAGTAAAAAATTATTTTTTGAATAATTTACTATAGAAAAGGCAATCCCTGGCGTAATTAAAATTTGCGACAGTAAAAAATTATTTTTTGCAAAATTTACAATAGAAAAGGCAATCCCTGGCATAATTAAAATTTGCGACAGTAAAAAATGAATTTTTGAATAATTTACTATAGAAAAGGCAATCCCTGGCGTAATTAAAATTTGAGACAGTAAAAAATGAATTTTTGAATAATTTACTATAGAAAAGGCAATCCATGGCGTAATTAAAATTTGAGACAGTAAAAAATGAATTTTTGAATAATTTACTATAGAAAAGGCAATCCCTGGCGTAATTAAAATTTGCGACAGTAAACAATTATTTTTTGAATAATTTACTATAGAAAAGGCAATCCCTGGCGTAATTTAAATTTGCGACACTAAAAAATTATTTTTTGAATAATTTACTATAGAAAAGGCAATCCCTGGCGTAATTAAAATTTGCGACACTAAACAATTATTTTTTGCAAAATTTACTATAGAAAAGGCAATCCCTGGCGTAATTAAAATTTGCGACAGTAAAAAATGAATTTTTGAATAATTTACTATAGAAAAGGCAATCCCTGGCGTAATTAAAATTTGCGACAGTAAAAAATTATTTTTTGAATAATTTACTACAGAAAAGGCAATCCCTGGCGTAATTAAAATTTGCGACACTAAACAATTATTTTTTGAATAATTTACTATACAAAAGGCAATCCCTGGCGTAATTAAAATTTGTGACAGAAAAAATTATTTTTTGAATAATTTACTATACAAAAGGCAATCCCTGGCGTAATTAAAATTTGCGACAGTAAAAAATTATTTTTTGCAAAATTTACTATAGAAAAGGCAATCCCTGGCGTAATTAAAATTTGCGACACTAAAAATTTATTTTTTGCAAAATTTACTATAGAAAAGGCAATACCTGGCGTAATTAAAATTTGCGACAGTAAAAAATGAATTTTTGAATAATTTACTATAGGAAAGGCAATCCCTGGCGTAATTAAAATTTGCGACAGTAAACAATTATTTTTTGAATAATTTACTATAGAAAAGGCAATCCCTGGCGTAATTAAAATTTGCGACACTAAACAATTATTTTTTGCAAAATTTACTATAGAAAAGGCAATCCCTGGCGTAATTAAAATTTGCGACAGTAAAAAATGAATTTTTGAATAATTTACTATAGAAAAGGCAATCCCTGGCGTAATTAAAATTTCCGACAGTAAAAAATGAATTTTTGAATAATTTACTATAGAAAAGGCAATCCCTGGCGTAATTAAAATTTGCGACACTAAACAATTATTTTTTGAATAATTTACTATAGAAAAGGCAATCCCTGGCGTAATTAAAATTTGTGACAGAAAAAATTATTTTTCGAATAATTTACTATACAAAAGGCAATCCCTGGCGTAATTAAAATTTGAGACAGTATAAAATTATTTTTTGAATAATTTACAAAAAAAAAGGCAATCCCTGGCGTAATTAAAATTTGCGACACTAAATAATTATTTTTTGCAAAATTTACTATACAAAAGGCAATCCCTGGCGTAATTAAAATTTGCGACAGTAAAAAATGTTTTTTTGAATAATTTACTATAGAAAAGGCAATCCCTGGCGTAATTAAAATTTGAGACAAGAAAAAATTATTTTTTGAATAATTTACTATAGAAAAGGCAATCCCTGGCGTAATTATAATTTGCGACAGTAAAAAATTATTTTTTGAATAATTTACTATAGAAAAGGCAATCCCTGGCGTAATTAAAATTTGAGACAGTAAAAAATGAATTTTTGAATAATTTACTATAGAAAAGGCAATCCCTGGCGTAATTAAAATTTGAGACAGTAAAAAATTATTTTTTGAATAATTTACTATAGAAAAGGCAATCCCTGGTGTAATTAAAATTTGAGACAGTAAAAACTTATTTTTTGAATAATTTACTATAGAAAAGGCAATCCCTGGCGTAATTAAAATTTGCGACAGTAAAAAATTATTTTTTGCAAAATTTACTATAGAAAAAGCAGTCCCTGGCGTAATTAAAATTTGCGACAGTAAAAAATGAATTTTTGAATAATTTACTATAGAAAAGGCAATCCCTGGCGTAATTAAAATTTGCGTCACTAAACAATTATTTTTTGCAAAATTTACTATACAAAAGGCAATCCCTGGCGTATTTAAAATTTGCAACAATAAAAAATTATTTTTTGAATAATTTACTATAGAAAAGGCAATCCCTGGCGTAATTATAATTTGCGACAGTAAAAAAATATTTTTTGAATAATTTACTATAGAAAAGGCAATCCCTGGCGTATTTAAAATTTGCAACAGTAAAAAATTATTTTTTGCAAAATTTACTATAGAAAAGGCAATCCCTGGCGTAATTAAAATTTGAGACAGTAAAAAATGAATTTTTGAATAATTTACTATACAAAAGGCAATCCGTGGCGTATTTAAAATTTCCGACAGTAAAAAATTATTTTTTGAATAATTTACTATAGAAAAGGCAATCCCTGGAGTAATTATAATTTGCGACAGTATAAAATGAATTTTTGAATAATTTACTATAGAAAAGGCAATCCCTGGCGTAATTAAAATTTGCGACAGTAAAAAATGAATTTTTGAATAATTTACTATAGAAAAGGCAATCCCTGGCGTAATTAAAATTTGCGACACTAAACAATTATTTTTTGAATAATTTACTATAGAAAAGGCAATCCCTGGCGTAATTAAAATTTGCGACACTAAAAAATTATTTTTTGAATAATTTACTATAGAAAAGGCAATCCCTGGCGTAATTAAAATTTGCGACACTAAACAATTATTTTTTGCAAAATTTACTATAGAAAAGGCAATCCCTGGCGTAATTAAAATTTGCGACAGTAAAAAATGAATTTTTGAATAATTTACTATAGAAAAGGCAATCCCTGGCGTAATTAAAATTTGCGACAGTAAAAAATTATTTTTTGAATAATTTACTATAGAAAAGGCAATCCCTGGCGTAATTAAAATTTGCGACACTAAACAATTATTTTTTGAATAATTTACTATACAAAAGGCAATCCCTGGCGTAATTAAAATTTGTGACAGAAAAAATTATTTTTTGAATAATTTACTATACAAAAGGCAATCCCTGGCGTAATTAAAATTTGCGACAGTAAAAAATTATTTTTTGCAAAATTTACTATAGAAAAGGCAATCCCTGGCGTAATTAAAATTTGCGACACTAAAAATTTATTTTTTGCAAAATTTACTATAGAAAAGGCAATACCTGGCGTAATTAAAATTTGCGACAGTAAAAAATGAATTTTTGAATAATTTACTATAGAAAAGGCAATCCCTGGCGTAATTAAAATTTGCGACAGTAAACAATTATTTTTTGAATAATTTACTATAGAAAAGGCAATCCCTGGCGTAATTAAAATTTGCGACACTAAACAATTATTTTTTGCAAAATTTACTATAGAAAAGGCAATCCCTGGCGTAATTAAAATTTGCGACAGTAAAAAATGAATTTTTGAATAATTTACTATAGAAAAGGCAATCCCTGGCGTAATTAAAATTTCCGACAGTAAAAAATGAATTTTTGAATAATTTACTATAGAAAAGGCAATCCCTGGCGTAATTAAAATTTGCGACACTAAACAATTATTTTTTGAATAATTTACTATAGAAAAGGCAATCCCTGGCGTAATTAAAATTTGTGACAGAAAAAATTATTTTTCGAATAATTTACTATACAAAAGGCAATCCCTGGCGTAATTAAAATTTGAGACAGTATAAAATTATTTTTTGAATAATTTACTATAGAAAAGGCAATCCCTGGCGTAATTAAAATTTGCGACACTAAATAATTATTTTTTGCAAAATTTACTATACAAAAGGCAATCCCTGGCGTAATTAAAATTTGCGACAGTAAAAAATGTTTTTTTGAATAATTTACTATAGAAAAGGCAATCCCTGGCGTAATTAAAATTTGAGACAGTAAAAAATTATTTTTTGAATAATTTACTATAGAAAAGGCAATCCCTGGCGTAATTATAATTTGCGACAGTAAAAAATTATTTTTTGAATAATTTACTATAGAAAAGGCAATCCCTGGCGTAATTAAAATTTGAGACAGTAAAAAATGAATTTTTGAATAATTTACTATAGAAAAGGCAATCCCTGGCGTAATTAAAATTTGAGACAGTAAAAAATTATTTTTTGAATAATTTACTATAGAAAAGGCAATCCCTGGTGTAATTAAAATTTGAGACAGTAAAAACTTATTTTTTGAATAATTTACTATAGAAAAGGCAATCCCTGGCGTAATTAAAATTTGCGACAGTAAAAAATTATTTTTTGCAAAATTTACTATAGAAAAAGCAGTCCCTGGCGTAATTAAAATTTGCGACAGTAAAAAATGAATTTTTGAATAATTTACTATAGAAAAGGCAATCCCTGGCGTAATTAAAATTTGCGTCACTAAACAATTATTTTTTGCAAAATTTACTATACAAAAGGCAATCCCTGGCGTATTTAAAATTTGCAACAATAAAAAATTATTTTTTGAATAATTTACTATAGAAAAGGCAATCCCTGGCGTAATTATAATTTGCGACAGTAAAAAAATATTTTTTGAATAATTTACTATAGAAAAGGCAATCCCTGGCGTATTTAAAATTTGCAACAGTAAAAAATTATTTTTTGCAAAATTTACTATAGAAAAGGCAATCCCTGGCGTAATTAAAATTTGAGACAGTAAAAAATGAATTTTTGAATAATTTACTATACAAAAGGCAATCCCTGGCGTATTTAAAATTTGCGACAGTAAAAAATTATTTTTTGAATAATTTACTATAGAAAAGGCAATCCCTGGAGTAATTATAATTTGCGACAGTATAAAATGAATTTTTGAATAATTTACTATAGAAAAGGCAATCCCTGGCGTAATTAAAATTTGCGAGAGTAAAAAATGAATTTTTGAATAATTTACTATAGAAAAGGCAATCCCTGGCGTAATTAAAATTTGCGACACTAAACAATTATTTTTTGAATAATTTACTATAGAAAAGGCAATCCCTGGCGTAATTAAAATTTGTGACAGAAAAAATTATTTTTTGAATAATTTACTATACAAAAGGCAATTCCTGGCGTAATTAAAATTTGAGACAGTAAAAAATGAATTTTTGAATAATTTACTATACAAAAGGCAATCCCTGGCGTATTTAAAATTTGCGACAGTAAAAAATTATTTTGTGAATAATTTACTATAGAAAAGGCAATCCCTGGCGTAATTAAAATTTGCGACAGTAAACAATTATTTTTTGAATAATTTACTATAGAAAAGGCAATCCCTGGCGTAATTAAAATTTGCGACACTAAACAATTATTTTTTGCAAAATTTACTATAGAAAAGGCAATCCCTGGCGTAATTAAAATTTGCGACAGTAAAAAATGAATATTTGAATAATTTACTATAGAAAAGGCAATCCCTGGCGTAATTAAAATTTGCGACAGTAAAAAATGAATTTTTGAATAATTTACTATAGAAAAGGCAATCCCTGGCGTAATTAAAATTTGCGACACTAAACAATTATTTTTTGAATAATTTACTATAGAAAAGGCAATCCCTGGCGTAATTAAAATTTGTGACAGAAAAAATTATTTTTCGAATAATTTACTATACAAAAGGCAATCCCTGGCGTAATTAAAATTTGAGACAGTATAAAATTATTTTTTGAATAATTTACTATAGAAAAGGCAATCCCTGGCGTAATTAAAATTTGCGACACTAAATAATTATTTTTTGCAAAATTTACTATACAAAAGGCAATCCCTGGCGTAATTAAAATTTGCGACAGTAAAAAATGTTTTTTTGAATAATTTACTATAGAAAAGGCAATCCCTGGCGTAATTAAAATTTGAGACAGTAAAAAATTATTTTTTGAATAATTTACTATAGAAAAGGCAATCCCTGGCGTAATTATAATTTGCGACAGTAAAAAATTATTTTTTGAATAATTTACTATAGAAAAGGCAATCCCTGGCGTAATTAAAATTTGAGACAGTAAAAAATGAATTTTTGAATAATTTACTATAGAAAAGGCAATCCCTGGCGTAATTAAAATTTGAGACAGTAAAAAATTATTTTTTGAATAATTTACTATAGAAAAGGCAATCCCTGGTGTAATTAAAATTTGAGACAGTAAAAACTTATTTTTTGAATAATTTACTATAGAAAAGGCAATCCCTGGCGTAATTAAAATTTGCGACAGTAAAAAATTATTTTTTGCAAAATATACTATAGAAAAAGCAGTCCCTGGCGTAATTAAAATTTGCGACAGTAAAAAACGAATTTTTGAATAATTTACTATAGAAAAGGCAATCCCTGGCGTAATTAAAATTTGCGTCACTAAACAATTATTTTTTGCAAAATTTACTGTACAAAATGCAATCCCTGGCGTATTAAAAATTTGCAACAATAAAAAATTATTTTTTGAATAATTTACTATAGAAAAGGCAATCCCTGGCGTAATTATAATTTGCGACAGTAAAAAAATATTTTTTGAATAATTTACTATAGAAAAGGCAATCCCTGGCGTATTTAAAATTTGCAACAGTAAAAAATTATTTTTTGCAAAATTTACTATAGAAAAGGCAATCCCTGGCGTAATTAAAATTTGAGACAGTAAAAAATGAATTTTTGAATAATTTACTATACAAAAGGCAATCCCTGGCGTATTTTAAATTTGCGACAGTAAAAAATTATTTTTTGAATAATTTACTATAGAAAAGGCAATCCCTGGAGTAATTATAATTTGCGACAGTATAAAATGAATTTTTGAATAATTTACTATAGAAAAGGCAATCCCTGGCGTAATTAAAATTTGCGACAGTAAAAAATGAATTTTTGAATAATTTACTATAGAAAAGGCAATCCCTGGCGTAATTAAAATTTGCGACACTAAACAATTATTTTTTGAATAATTTACTATAGAAAAGGCAATCCCTGGCGTAATTAAAATTTGTGACAGAAAAAATTATTTTTTGAATAATTTACTATACAAAAGGCAATTCCTGGCGTAATTAAAATTTGAGACAGTAAAAAATGAATTTTTGAATAATTTACTATACAAAAGGCAATCCCTGGCGTATTTAAAATTTGCGACAGTAAAAAATTATTTTTTGAATAATTTACTATAGAAAAGGCAATCCCTGGCGTAATTATAATTTGCGACAGTATAAAATGAATTTTTGAATAATTTACTATAGAAAAGGCAATCCCTGGCGTAATTAAAATTTGCGACAGTAAAAAATTATTTTTTGAATAATTTACTATAGAAAACGCAATCCCTGGCGTATTTAAAATTTGCAACAGTAAAAAATTATTTTTTGCAAAATTTACTATACAAAAGGCAATCCCTGGCGTATTTAAAATTTGCGACAGTAAAAAATTATTTTTTGAATAATTTACTATAGAAAAGGCAATCCCTGGCGTAATTATAATTTGCGACAGTATAAAATGAATTTTTGAATAATTTACTATAGAAAAGGCAATCCCTGGCGTAATTAAAATTTGCGACAGTAAAAAATGAATTTTTGAATAATTTACTATAGAAAAGGCAATCCCTGGCGTAATTAAAATTTGCGACACTAAACAATTATGTTTTGAATAATTTACTATAGAAAAGGCAATCCCTGGCGTAATTAAAATTTGTGACAGAAAAAATTATTTTTTGAATAATTTACTATATAAAAGGCAATCCTTGGCGTAAGTAAAATTTGAGACAGTATAAAATTATTTTTTGAATAATTTACTATAGAAAAGGCAATCCCTGGCGTAATTAAAATTTGCGACACTAAGCAATTATTTTTTGCAAAATTTACTATACAAAAGGCAATCCCTGGCGTAATTAAAATTTGCGACAGTAAAAAATGAATTTTTGAATAATTTACTATAGAAAAGGCAATCCCTGGCGTAATTAAAATTTGAGACAGTAAAAAATTATTTTTTGAATAATTTACTATAGAAAAGACAATCCCTGGCGTAATTAAAATTTGTGACAGAAAAAATTATTTTTTGAATAATTTACTATACAAAAGGCAATCCCTGGCGTAATTATAATTTGCGACAGTAAAAAATTAGTTTTTGAATAATTTACTATAGAAAAGGCAATCCCTGGCGTAATTAAAATTTGAGACAGTAAAAAATTATTTTTTGAATAATTTACTATAGAAAAGGCAATCCCTGGCGTAATTAAAATTTGCAACATTAAAAAATTATTTTTTGAATAATTTACTATAGAAAAGGCAATCCCTGGCGTAATTATAATTTGCGACACTAAACAATTATTTTTTGCAAAATTGACTATAGAAAAGGCAATCCCTGGCGTAATTAAAAATTGAGACAGTAAAAAATTATTTTTTGAATAATTTACTATAGAAAAGGCAATCCCTGGCGTAATTAAAATTTGAGACAGTATAAAATTATTTTTTGAATAATTTACTATAGAAAAGGCAATCCCTGGCGTAATTAAAATTTGCGACAGAAAAAAATTATTTTTTGAATAATTTACTATAGAAAAGGCAATCCCTGGCGTAATTAAAATTTGCGACACTAAACAATTATTTTTTGCAAAATTTACTATAGAAAAGGCAATCCCTGGCGTAATTAAAATTTGAGACAGTAAAAAATGAATTTTTGAATAATTTACTATAGAAAAGGCAATCCCTGGCGTAATTATAATTTGCGACAGTAAAAAATTATTTTTTGAATGATTTACTATAGAAAAGGCAATCCCTGGCGAAATTATAATTTGCGACAGTACAAAATTATTTTTTGAATAATTTACTATAGAAAAGGCAATCCCTGGCGTAATTAAAATTTGCAACAGTAAAAAATTATTTTTTGAATAATTTACTATAGAAAATGCAATCCCTGGCGTAATTATAATTTGCGACAGTAAAAAATTATTTTTCGAATAATTTACTATAGAAAAGGCAATCCCTGGCGTAATTAAAATTAGCGACAGTATAAAATTATTTTTTGAATAATTTACTATAGAAAAGGCAATCCCTGGCGTAATTATAATTTGCGACAGTAAAAAATTATTTTTTGAATAATTTACTATACAAAAGGCAATCCCTGGCGTAATTAAAATTTGCAACAGTAAAAAATGAATTTTTGAATAATTTACTATAGAAAAGGCAAGCCCTGGCGTAATTATAATTTGTGACAGTAAAAAATGAATTTTTGAATAATTTACTATAGAAAAGGCAATCCCTGGCGTAATTATAATTTGAGACACTAAACAATTATTTTTTGGAAAATTTACTATACAAAAGGCAATCCCTGGCGTAATTATAATTTGAGACAGTAAAAAATGAATTTTTGAATAATTTACTATAGAAAAGGCAATCCCTGGCGTAATTAAAATTTGCGACACGAAACAATTATTTTTTGAATAATTTACTATAGAAAAGGCAATCCCTGGCGTAATTAAAATTTGCGACAGAAAAAAATTATTTTTTGAATAATTTACTATAGAAAAGGCAATCCCTGGCGTAATTAAAATATGCAACAGTATAAAATTATTTTTTGAATAATTTACTATAGAAAAGGCAATCCCTGGCGTAATTATAATTTGCGACAGTAAAAAATGAATTTTTGAATAATTTACTATAGAAAAGGCAATCCCTGGCGTAATTAAAATTTGCGACAGTAAAAAATGAATTTTTGAATAATTTACTATAGAAAAGGCAATCCCTGGCGTAAATATAATTTGAGACACTAAACAATTATTTTTTGCAAAATTTACTATAGAAAAGGCAATCCCTGGCGTAATTAAAATTTGCGACACTAAACAATTATTTTTTGAATAATTTACTATAGAAAAGGCAATCCCTGACGTAATTAAAATTTGCGACAGAAAAAAATTATTTTTTGAATAATTTACTATAGAAAAGGCAATCCCTGGCGTAATTAAAATTTGCAACAGTAAAAAATTATTTTTTGAATAATTTACTATACAACAGGCAATCCCTGGCGTAATTAAAATTTGCAACAGTAAAAAATTATTTTTTGAATAATTTACTATAGAAAAGGCAATCCCTGGCGTAATTAAAATTTGCGACAGAAAAAAATTATTTTTTTGAATAATTTACTATAGAAAAGGCAATCCCTGGCGTAATTAAAATTTGCAACAGTATAAAATTATTTTTTGAATAATTGACTATAGAAAAGGCAATCCCTGGCGTAATTATAATTTGCGACAGTAAAAAATGAATTTTTGAATAATTTACTATAGAAAAGGCAATCCCTGGCGTAATTAAAATTTGCGACAGTAAAAAATGAATTTTTGAATAATTTGCTATAGAAAAGGCAATCCCTGGCGTAATTATAATTTGAGACACTAAACAATTATTTTTTGCAAAATTTACTATAGAAAAGGCAATCCCTGGCGTAATTAAAATTTGCGACAGAAAAAAATTATTTTTTGAATAATTTACTATAGAAAAGGCAATCCCTGGCGTAATTAAAATTTGCGACAGTATAAAATTATTTTTTGAATAATTTACTATAGAAAAGGCAATCCCTGGCGTAATTAAAATTTGCGACACTAAACAATTATTTTTTGAATAATTTACTATAGAAAAGGCAATCCCTGGCGTAATTAAAATTTGCGACAGAAAAAAATTATTTTTTGAATAATTTACTATAGAAAAGGCAATCCCTGGCGTAATTAAAATTTGCAACAGTATAAAATTATTTTTTGAATAATTGACTATAGAAAAGGCAATCCTGGCGTAATTATAATTTGCGACAGTAAAAAATGAATTTTTGAATAATTTACTACAGAAAAGGCAATCCCTGGCGTAATTATAATTTGCGACAGTAAAAAATTATTTTTTGAATAATTTACTATACAAAAGGCAATCCCTGGCGTAATTAAAATTTGCAACAGTAAAAAATGAATTTTTGAATAATTTACTATAGAAAAGGCAAGCCCTGGCGTAATTAAAATTTGCGACAGTAAAAAATGAATTTTTGAATAATTTACTATAGAAAAGGCAATCCCTGGCGTAATTAAAATTTGCGACACTAAACAATTATTTTTTGAATAATTTACTATAGAAAAGGCAATCCCTGGCGTAATTATAATTTGCGACAGTAAAAAATGAATTTTTGAATAATTTACTATAGAAAAGGCAATCCCTGGCGTAATTAAAATTTGCGACAGTATAAAATTATTTTTTGAATAATTTACTATAGAAAAGGCAATCCCTGGCGTAATTAAAATTTGAGACAGTCAAAAATTAATTTTTGCAAAATTTACTATAGAAAAGGCAATCCCTGGCGTAATTATAATTTGAGACACTAAACAATTATTTTTTGCAAAATTTACTATAGAAAAGGCAATCCCTGGCGTAATTAAAATTTGCGACAGTAAAAAATGAATTTTTGAATAATTTACTATAGAAAAGGCAATCCCTGGCGTAATTAAAATTTGCGACACTAAACAATTATTTTTTGAATAATTTACTATAGAAAAGGCAATCCCTGGCGTAATTATAATTTGCGACAGTAAAAAATGAATTTTTGAATAATTTACTATAGAAAAGGCAATCCCTGGCGTAATTAAAATTTGCGACAGTATAAAATTATTTTTTGAATAATTTACTATAGAAAAGGCAATCCCTGGCGTAATTAAAATTTGAGACAGTCAAAAATTAATTTTTGCAAAATTTACTATAGAAAAGGCAATCCCTGGCGTAATTATAATTTGAGACACTAAACAATTATTTTTTGCAAAATTTACTATACAAAAGGCAATCCCTGGCGTAATTAAAATTTGCGACAGTAAAAAATGAATTTTTGAATAATTTACTATAGAAAAGGCAATCCCTGGCGTAATTATAATTTGAGACACTAAACAATTATTTTTTGCAAAATTTACTATAGAAAAGGCAATCCGTGGCGTAATTAAAATTTGCAACAGTATAAAATTATTTTTTGAATAATTTACTATAGAAAAGGCAATCCCTGGCGTAATTATAATTTGCGACAGTAAAAAATGAATTTTTGAATAATTTACTATAGAAAAGGCAATCCCTGGCGTAATTAAAATTTGCGACACTAAACAATTATTTTTTGAATAATTTACTATAGAAAAGGCAATCCCTGGCGTAATTAAAATTTGCGACACTAAAAAATTATTTTTTGAATAATTTACTATACAAAAGGCAATCCCTGGCGTAATTAAAATTTCCGACAGTAAAAAATGAATTTTTGAATAATTTACTATAGAAAAGGCAATCCCTGGCGTAATTAAAATTTGCGACACTAAACAATTATTTTTTGAATAATTTACTATAGAAAAGGCAATCCCTGGCGTAATTAAAATTTGTGACAGAAAAAATTATTTTTCGAATAATTTACTATACAAAAGGCAATCCCTGGCGTAATTAAAATTTGAGACAGTATAAAATTATTTTTTGAATAATTTACAAAAAAAAAGGCAATCCCTGGCGTAATTAAAATTTGCGACACTAAATAATTATTTTTTGCAAAATTTACTATACAAAAGGCAATCCCTGGCGTAATTAAAATTTGCGACAGTAAAAAATGTTTTTTTGAATAATTTACTATAGAAAAGGCAATCCCTGGCGTAATTAAAATTTGAGACAAGAAAAAATTATTTTTTGAATAATTTACTATAGAAAAGGCAATACCTGGCGTAATTATAATTTGCGACAGTAAAAAATTATTTTTTGAATAATTTACTATAGAAAAGGCAATCCCTGGCGTAATTAAAATTTGAGACAGTAAAAAATGAATTTTTGAATAATTTACTATAGAAAAGGCAATCCCTGGCGTAATTAAAATTTGAGACAGTAAAAAATTATTTTTTGAATAATTTACTATAGAAAAGGCAATCCCTGGTGTAATTAAAATTTGAGACAGTAAAAACTTATTTTTTGAATAATTTACTATAGAAAAGGCAATCCCTGGCGTAATTAAAATTTGCGACAGTAAAAAATTATTTTTTGCAAAATTTACTATAGAAAAAGCAGTCCCTGGCGTAATTAAAATTTGCGACAGTAAAAAATGAATTTTTGAATAATTTACTATAGAAAAGGCAATCCCTGGCGTAATTAAAATTTGCGTCACTAAACAATTATTTTTTGCAAAATTTACTATACAAAAGGCAATCCCTGGCGTATTTAAAATTTGCAACAATAAAAAATTATTTTTTGAATAATTTACTATAGAAAAGGCAATCCCTGGCGTAATTATAATTTGCGACAGTAAAAAAATATGTTTTGAATAATTTACTATAGAAAAGGCAATCCCTGGCGTATTTAAAATTTGCAACAGTAAAAAATTATTTTTTGCAAAATTTACTATAGAAAAGGCAATCCCTGGCGTAATTAAAATTTGAGACAGTAAAAAATGAATTTTTGAATAATTTACTATACAAAAGGCAATCCGTGGCGTATTTAAAATTTCCGACAGTAAAAAATTATTTTTTGAATAATTTACTATAGAAAAGGCAATCCCTGGAGTAATTATAATTTGCGACAGTATAAAATGAATTTTTGAATAATTTACTATAGAAAAGGCAATCCCTGGCGTAATTAAAATTTGCGACAGTAAAAAATGAATTTTTGAATAATTTACTATAGAAAAGGCAATCCCTGGCGTAATTAAAATTTGCGACACTAAACAATTATTTTTTGAATAATTTACTATAGAAAAGGCAATCCCTGGCGTAATTAAAATTTGCGACACTAAAAAATTATTTTTTGAATAATTTACTATAGAAAAGGCAATCCCTGGCGTAATTAAAATTTGCGACACTAAACAATTATTTTTTGCAAAATTTACTATAGAAAAGGCAATCCCTGGCGTAATTAAAATTTGCGACAGTAAAAAATGAATTTTTGAATAATTTACTATAGAAAAGGCAATCCCTGGCGTAATTAAAATTTGCGACAGTAAAAAATTATTTTTTGAATAATTTACTATAGAAAAGGCAATCCCAGGCGTAATTAAAATTTGCGACACTAAACAATTATTTTTTGAATAATTTACTATACAAAAGGCAATCCCTGGCGTAATTAAAATTTGTGACAGAAAAAATTATTTTTTGAATAATTTACTATACAAAAGGCAATCCCTGGCGTAATTAAAATTTGCGACAGTAAAAAATTATTTTTTGCAAAATTTACTATAGAAAAGGCAATCCCTGGCGTAATTAAAATTTGCGACACTAAAAATTTATTTTTTGCAAAATTTACTATAGAAAAGGCAATACTTGGCGTAATTAAAATTTGCGACAGTAAAAAATGAATTTTTGAATAATTTACTATAGAAAAGGCAATCCCTGGCGTAATTAAAATTTGCGACAGTAAACAATTATTTTTTGAATAATTTACTATAGAAAAGGCAATCCCTGGCGTAATTAAAATTTGCGACACTAAACAATTATTTTTTGCAAAATATACTATAGAAAAGGCAATCCCTGGCGTAATTAAAATTTGCGACAGTAAAAAATGAATTTTTGAATAATTTACTATAGAAAAGGCAATCCCTGGCGTAATTAAAATTTCCGACAGTAAAAAATGAATTTTTGAATAATTTACTATAGAAAAGGCAATCCCTGGCGTAATTAAAATTTGCGACACTAAACAATTATTTTTTGAATAATTTACTATAGAAAAGGCAATCCCTGGCGTAATTAAAATTTGTGACAGAAAAAATTATTTTTCGAATAATTTACTATACAAAAGGCAATCCCTGGCGTAATTAAAATTTGAGACAGTATAAAATTATTTTTTGAATAATTTACTATAGAAAAGGCAATCCCTGGCGTAATTAAAATTTGCGACACTAAATAATAATTTTTTGCAAAATTTACTATACAAAAGGCAATCCCTGGCGTAATTAAAATTTGCGACAGTAAAAAATGTTTTTTTGAATAATTTACTATAGAAAAGGCAATCCCTGGCGTAATTAAAATTTGAGACAGTAAAAAATTATTTTTTGAATAATTTACTATAGAAAAGGCAATCCCTGGCGTAATTATAATTTGCGACAGTAAAAAATTATTTTTTGAATAATTTACTATAGAAAAGGCAATCCCTGGCGTAATTAAAATTTGAGACAGAAAAAAATGAATTTTTGAATAATTTACTATAGAAAAGGCAATCCCTGGCGTAATTAAAATTTGAGACAGTAAAAAATTATTTTTTGAATAATTTACTATAGAAAAGGCAATCCCTGGTGTAATTAAAATTTGAGACAGTAAAAACTTATTTTTTGAATAATTTACTATAGAAAAGGCAATCCCTGGCGTAATTAAAATTTGCGACAGTAAAAAATTATTTTTTGCAAAATTTACTATAGAAAAAGCAGTCCCTGGCGTAATTAAAATTTGCGACAGTAAAAAATGAATTTTTGAATAATTTACTATAGAAAAGGCAATCCCTGGCGTAATTAAAATTTGCGTCACTAAACAATTATTTTTTGCAAAATTTACTATACAAAAGGCAATCCCTGGCGTATTTAAAATTTGCAACAATAAAAAATTATTTTTTGAATAATTTACTATAGAAAAGGCAATCCCTGGCGTAATTATAATTTGCGACAGTAAAAAAATATTTTTTGAATAATTTACTATAGAAAAGGCAATCCCTGGCGTATTTAAAATTTGCAACAGTAAAAAATTATTTTTTGCAAAATTTACTATAGAAAAGGCAATCCCTGGCGTAATTAAAATTTGAGACAGTAAAAAATGAATTTTTGAATAATTTACTATACAAAAGGCAATCCCTGGCGTATTTAAAATTTGCGACAGTAAAAAATTATTTTTTGAATAATTTACTATAGAAAAGGCAATCCCTGGAGTAATTATAATTTGCGACAGTATAAAATGAATTTTTGAATAATTTACTATAGAAAAGGCAATCCCTGGCGTAATTAAAATTTGCGACAGTAAAAAATGAATTTTTGAATAATTTACTATAGAAAAGGCAATCCCTGGCGTAATTAAAATTTGCGACACTAAACAATTATTTTTTGAATAATTTACTATAGAAAAGGCAATCCCTGGCGTAATTAAAATTTGTGACAGAAAAAATTATTTTTTGAATAATTTACTATACAAAAGGCAATTCCTGGCGTAATTAAAATTTGAGACAGTAAAAAATGAATTTTTGAATAATTTACTATACAAAAGACAATCCCTGGCGTATTTAAAATTTGCGACAGTAAAAAATTATTTTTTGAATAATTTACTATAGAAAAGGCAATCCCTGGCGTAATTAAAATTTGCGACAGTAAACAATTATTTTTTGAATAATTTACTATAGAAAAGGCAATCCCTGGCGTAATTAAAATTTGCGACACTAAACAATTATTTTTTGCAAAATTTACTATAGAAAAGGCAATCCCTGGCGTAATTAAAATTTGCGACAGTAAAAAATGAATTTTTGAATAATTTACTATAGAAAAGGCAATCCCTGGCGTAATTAAAATTTGTGACAGAAAAAATTATTTTTCGAATAATTTACTATACAAAAGGCAATCCCTGGCGTAATTAAAATTTGAGACAGTATAAAATTATTTTTTGAATAATTTACTATAGAAAAGGCAATCCCTGGCGTAATTAAAATTTGCGACACTAAATAATTATTTTTTGCAAAATTTACTATACAAAAGGCAATCCCTGGCGTAATTAAAATTTGCGACAGTAAAAAATGTTTTTTTGAATAATTTACTATAGAAAAGGCAATCCCTGGCGTAATTAAAATTTGAGACAGTAAAAAATTATTTTTTGAATAATTTACTATAGAAAAGGCAATCCCTGGCGTAATTATAATTTGCGACAGTAAAAAATTATTTTTTGAATAATTTACTATAGAAAAGGCAATCCCTGGCGTAATTAAAATTTGAGACAGTAAAAAATGAATTTTTGAATAATTTACTATAGAAAAGGCAATCCCTGGCGTAATTAAAATTTGAGACAGTAAAAAATTATTTTTTGAATAATTTACTATAGAAAAGGCAATCCCTGGTGTAATTAAAATTTGAGACAGTAAAAACTTATTTTTTGAATAATTTACTATAGAAAAGGCAATCCCTGGCGTAATTAAAATTTGCGACAGTAAAAAATTATTTTTTGCAAAATATACTATAGAAAAAGCAGTCCCTGGCGTAATTAAAATTTGCGACAGTAAAAAATGAATTTTTGAATAATTTACTATAGAAAAGGCAATCCCTGGCGTAATTAAAATTTGCGTCACTAAACAATTATTTTTTGCAAAATTCACTGTACAAAATGCAATCCCTGGCGTATTTAAAATTTGCAACAATAAAAAATTATTTTTTGAATAATTTACTATAGAAAAGGCAATCCCTGGCGTAATTATAATTTGCGACAGTAAAAAAATATTTTTTGAATAATTTACTATAGAAAAGGCAATCCCTGGCGTATTTAAAATTTGCAACAGTAAAAAATTATTTTTTGCAAAATTTACTATAGAAAAGGCAATCCCTGGCGTAATTAAAATTTGAGACAGTAAAAAATGAATTTTTGAATAATTTACTATACAAAAGGCAATCCCTGGCGTATTTTAAATTTGCGACAGTAAAAAATTATTTTTTGAATAATTTACTATAGAAAAGGCAATCCCTGGAGTAATTATAATTTGCGACAGTATAAAATGAATTTTTGAATAATTTACTATAGAAAAGGCAATCCCTGGCGTAATTAAAATTTGCGACAGTAAAAAATGAATTTTTGAATAATTTACTATAGAAAAGGCAATCCCTGGCGTAATTAAAATTTGCGACACTAAACAATTATTTTTTGAATAATTTACTATAGAAAAGGCAATCCCTGGCGTAATTAAAATTTGTGACAGAAAAAATTATTTTTTGAATAATTTACTATACAAAAGGCAATTCCTGGCGTAATTAAAATTTGAGACAGTAAAAAATGAATTTTTGAATAATTTACTATACAAAAGGCAATCCCTGGCGTATTTAAAATTTGCGACAGTAAAAAATTATTTTTTGAATAATTTACTATAGAAAAGGCAATCCCTGGCGTAATTATAATTTGCGACAGTATAAAATGAATTTTTGAATAATTTACTATAGAAAAGGCAATCCCTGGCGTAATTAAAATTTGCGACAGTAAAAAATTATTTTTTGAATAATTTACTATAGAAAACGCAATCCCTGGCGTATTTAAAATTTGCAACAGTAAAAAATTATTTTTTGCAAAATTTACTATACAAAAGGCAATCCCTGGCGTATTTAAAATTTGCGACAGTAAAAAATTATTTTTTGAATAATTTACTATAGAAAAGGCAATCCCTGGCGTAATTATAATTTGCGACAGTATAAAATGAATTTTTGAATAATTTACTATAGAAAAGGCAATCCCCTGGCGTAATTAAAATTTGCGACAGTAAAAAATGAATTTTTGAATAATTTACTATAGAAAAGGCAATCCCTGGCGTAATTAAAATTTGCGACACTAAACAATTATGTTTTGAATAATTTACTATAGAAAAGGCAATCCCTGGCGTAATTAAAATTTGTGACAGAAAAAATTATTTTTTGAATAATTTACTATATAAAAGGCAATCCTTGGCGTAAGTAAAATTTGAGACAGTATAAAATTATTTTTTGAATAATTTACTATAGAAAAGGCAATCCCTGGCGTAATTAAAATTTGCGACACTAAGCAATTATTTTTTGCAAAATTTACTATACAAAAGGCAATCCCTGGCGTAATTAAAATTTGCGACAGTAAAAAATGAATTTTTGAATAATTTACTATAGAAAAGGCAATCCCTGGCGTAATTAAAATTTGAGACAGTAAAAAATTATTTTTTGAATAATTTACTATAGAAAAGACAATCCCTGGCGTAATTAAAATTTGTGACAGAAAAAATTATTTTTTGAATAATTTACTATACAAAAGGCAATCCCTGGCGTAATTATAATTTGCGACAGTAAAAAATTAGTTTTTGAATAATTTACTATAGAAAAGGCAATCCCTGGCGTAATTAAAATTTGAGACAGTAAAAAATTATTTTTTGAATAATTTACTATAGAAAAGGCAATCCCTGGCGTAATTAAAATTTGCAACATTAAAAAATTATTTTTTGAATAATTTACTATAGAAAAGGCAATCCCTGGCGTAATTATAATTTGCGACACTAAACAATTATTTTTTGCAAAATTTACTATAGAAAAGGCAATCCCTGGCGTAATTAAAAATTGAGACAGTAAAAAATTATTTTTTGAATAATTTACTATAGAAAAGGCAATCCCTGGCGTAATTAAAATTTGAGACAGTATAAAATTATTTTTTGAATAATTTACTATAGAAAAGGCAATCCCTGGCGTAATTAAAATTTGCGACAGAAAAAAATTATTTTTTGAATAATTTACTATAGAAAAGGCAATCCCTGGCGTAATTAAAATTTGCGACACTAAACAATTATTTTTTGCAAAATTTACTATAGAAAAGGCAATCCCTGTCGTAATTAAAATTTGAGACAGTAAAAAATGAATTTTTGAATAATTTACTATAGAAAAGGCAATCCCTGGCGTAATTATAATTTGCGACAGTAAAAAATTATTTTTTGAATGATTTACTATAGAAAAGGCAATCCCTGGCGAAATTATAATTTGCGACAGTACAAAATTATTTTTTGAATAATTTACTATAGAAAAGGCAATCCCTGGCGTAATTAAAATTTTGCAACAGTAAAAAATTATTTTTTGAATAATTTACTATAGAAAATGCAATCCCTGGCGTAATTATAATTTGCGACAGTAAAAAATTATTTTTCGAATAATTTACTATAGAAAAGGCAATCCCTGGCGTAATTAAAATTAGCGACAGTATAAAATTATTTTTTGAATAATTTACTATAGAAAAGGCAATCCCTGGCGTAATTATAATTTGCGACAGTAAAAAATTATTTTTTGAATAATTTACTATACAAAAGGCAATCCCTGGCGTAATTAAAATTTGCAACAGTAAAAAATGAATTTTTGAATAATTTACTATAGAAAAGGCAAGCCCTGGCGTAATTATAATTTGTGACAGTAAAAAATGAATTTTTGAATAATTTACTATAGAAAAGGCAATCCCTGGCGTAATTATAATTTGAGACACTAAACAATTATTTTTTGGAAAATTTACTATACAAAAGGCAATCCCTGGCGTAATTATAATTTGAGACAGTAAAAAATGAATTTTTGAATAATTTACTATAGAAAAGGCAATCCCTGGCGTAATTAAAATTTGCGACACGAAACAATTATTTTTTGAATAATTTACTATAGAAAAAAGGCAATC
>CAWVNZ010002639.1:0-52444 GCA_963930735.1 Dioctria linearis
AATTTTCTACTGTCGCAAATTTTAATTGCGTCAGGGATTGCCTTTTCTATAGTAAATTATTCAAAAAATAATTTTTTACTGTCGCAAATTTTAATTGCGTCAGGGATTGCCTTTTCTATAGTAAATTATTCAAAAAATAATTTTTTACTATCGCAAGTTTTAATTGCGCCAGGGATTGCCTTTTCTACAGTAAATTATTCAAAAAATAATTTTATACTGTCGCAAATTTTAATTACGCCAGGGATTGCCTTTTCTATTGTAAATTATTCAAAAAATAATTTTCTACTGTCGCAAATTTTAATTACGCCTGTAATTGCCTTTTCTATAGTAAATTATTCAAAAAATAATTTTTTACTGTCGCAAATTTTAATTGCGCCAGGGATTGTCTTTTCTACAGTAAATTTTTCAAAAACTAATTTTTTACTATCGCAAGTTTTAATTGCGCCAGGGATTGCCTTTTCTACAGTAAATTTTGCAAAAAATAATTTTTTACTGTCGCAAATTTCAACTGCGCCAGGGATTGCCTTTTCTATAGTAAACTTTTCAAAAAATAATTTTCTACTGTCGCAAATTTTAATTGCGTCAGGGATTGCCTTTTCTATAGTAAATTATTCAAAAAATAATTTTTTACTATCGCAAGTTTTAATTGCGCCAGGGATTGCCTTTTCTACAGTAAATTTTTCAAAAAATTTTTTTTTACTGTCGCAAATTTTAAATATCCCAGGGATTGCCTTTTCTATAGTAAATTTCTCACAAATTAATTTCTTACTGTCGGAAATTTTAAATACGCCAGGGATTGCCTTTTCTATAGTAAATTATTCAAAAAATAATTTTCTACTGTCGCAAATTTTAAATACGCCAGGGATTGCCTTTTCTATAGTAAATTATTCAAAAAATAATTTTTTACTGTCGCAAATTTTAATTACGCCAGGGATTGCCTTTTCTATAGTAAATTATTCAAAAAATAATTTTATACTGTCGCAAATTTTAAGTGCGCCTGGGATTGCCTTTTCTATAAAAATAATTTTCTACTGTCGCAAATTTTAAATACGCCAGGGATTGCCTTTTTCTATAGTAAATTTTTCAAAAAATAATTTTATACTGACGCAAATTTTAAATACCCCAGGGATTGCCTTTTCTATAGTAAATTATTCAAAAAATAATTTTATACTGTCGCAAATTTTATTTGCGCCAGGGATTGCCTTTTCTATAGTAAATTATTCAAAAAATAATTTTCTACTGTCGGAAATTTTAATTACGCCAGGGATTGCCTTTTCTATAGTAAATTATTCAAAAAATAATTTTCTACTGTCGCAAATTTTAAATATCCCAGGCATTGCCTTTTCTATAGTAAATTATTCAAAAAATAATTTTATACTGTCGCAAATTTTAATTACGCCAGGGATTGCCTTTTCTATAGTAAATTATTCAAAAAATAATTTTCTACTGTCGCAAATTTTAAATATCCCTGGGATTGCCTTTTCTATAGTAAATTATTCAAAAAATAATTTTCTACTGTCGCAAATTTTAATTACGCCAGGGATTGCCTTTTCTATAGTAAATTATTCAAAAAATAATATTATACTGTCGCAAATTTTAATTAAGCCAGGGATTGCCTTTTCTATAGTAAATTATTCAAAAAATAATTTTATACTGTCGCAAATTTTAATTGCGCCAGGGATTGCCTTTTCTATAGTAAATTATTCAAAAAATAATTTTTTACTGTCGCAAATTTTAATTGCGCCAGGGATTGCCTTTTCTACAGTAAATTTTTCAAAATATTAATTTTTTACTGTCGCAAATTTTAAATACGCCAGGGATTGCCTTTTCTATAGTAAATTTTGCAAAAAATAATTTTTTACTGTCGCAAATTTTAATTGCGCCAGGGATTGCCTTTTCTATAGTAAACTTTTCAAAAAATAATTTTATACTGTCGCAAATTTTAATTGCGCCAGGGATTGCCTTTTCTATAGTAAATTGTTCAAAAAATAATTTTCTACTGTCGCAAATTTTAAATATACCAGGGATTGCCTTTTCTATAGTAAATTATTCAAAAAATAATTTTCTACTGTCGCAAATTTTAATTACGCCAGGGATTGACTTTTCTGTAGTAAATTATTCAAAAAATAATTTTTTACTGTCGCAAATTTTAATTGCGTCAGGGATTGCCTTTTCTATGGTAAATTATTCAAAAAATAATTTTCTACTGTCGCAAATTTTAATTGCGCCAGGGATTGCCTTTTCTACAGTAAATTTTTCAAAAAATAATTTTCTACTGTCGCAAATTTTAATTGCGCCAGGGATTGCCTTTTCTACAGTAAATTTTTCAAAAATTAATTTTATACTGTCGCAAATTTTAAATACGCCAGGGATTGCCTTTTCTATAGTAAATTTTGCAAAAAATAATTTTATACTGTCGCAAATTTTAAGTGCGCCAGGGATTGCCTTTTCTATAGTAAATTATTCAAAAAATTATTTTCTACTGTCGCAAATTTTAATTACGCCAGGGATTGCCTTTTCTATAGTAAATTATTCAAAAAATAATTTTATACTGTCGCAAATTTTAATTACGCCTGGGATTGCCTTTTCTATAGTAAATTATTCAAAAAATAATTTTATACTGTCGCAAATTTTAATTACGCCAGGGATTGCCTTTTCTATAGTAAATTATTCAAAAAATAATTTTCTACTGTCGCAAATTTTAATTACGCCAGGGATTGCCTTTTCTATAGTAAATTATTCAAAAAATAATTTTTTACTGCCGCAAATTTTAATTGCGCCAGGGATTGCCTTTTCTATAGTAAATTATTCAAAAAATAATTTTATACTGTCGCAAATTTTAAGTGCGCCAGGGATTGCCTTTTCTACAGTAAATTATTCAAAAAATAATTTTATACTGTCGCAAATTTTAATTACGCCAGGGATTGCCTTTTCTATAGTAAATTATTCAAAAAATAATTTTCTACTGTCGCAAATTTTAATTACGCCAGGGATTGCCTTTTCTATAGTAAATTATTCAAAAAATAATTTTTTACTGTCGCAAATTTTAATTGCTCCAGGGATTGCCTTTTCTACAGTAAATTTTTCAAAAAATAATTTTTTACTATCGCAAGTTTTAATTGCGCCAGGGATTGCCTTTTCTACAGTAAATTTTGCAAAAATAATTTTTTACTGTCGCAAATTTCAATTGCGCCAGCGATTGCCTTTTCTATAGTAAAATTTTCAAAAAATAATTTTCTACTGTCGCAAATTTTAATTGCGCCAGGGATTGCCTTTTCTATAGTAAATTATTCAAGAAATAATTTTTTGCTATCGCAAGTTTTAATTGCGCCAGGGATTGCCTTTTCTACAGTAAATTTTTCAAAAAATAATTTTTTACTGTCGCAAATTTTAAATATCCCAGGGATTGCCTTTTCTATAGTAAATTATTCAAAAAATATTTTTTTACTGTCGCAAATTTTAATTGCGCCAGGGATTGCCATTTCTATAGTAAACTTTTCAAAAAATAATTTTCTACTGTCGCAAATTTTAATTGCGCCAGGGATTGCCTTTTCTATAGTAAATTATTCAAAAAATAATTTTTTACTATCGCAAGTTTTAATTGCGCCAGGGATTGCCTTTTCTACAGTAAATTTTGCAAAAAATAATTTTTTACTGTCGCAAATTTCAACTGCGCCAGGGATTGCCTTTTCTATAGTAAACTTTTCAAAAAATAATTTTCTACTGTCGCAAATTTTAATTGCGTCAGGGATTGCCTTTTCTATAGTAAATTATTCAAAAAATAATTTTTTACTGTCGCAAATTTTAATTGCGTCAGGGATTGCCTTTTCTATAGTAAATTATTCAAAAAATAATTTTTTACTATCGCAAGTTTTAATTGCGCCAGGGATTGCCTTTTCTACAGTAAATTATTCAAAAAATAATTTTATACTGTCGCAAATTTTAATTACGCCAGGGATTGCCTTTTCTATTGTAAATTATTCAAAAAATAATTTTATACTGTCGCAAATTTTAATTACGCCAGGGATTGCCTTTTCTATAGTAAATTATTCAAAAAATAATTTTCTACTGTCGCAAATTTTAATTACGCCAGGGATTGCCTTTTCTATAGTAAATTATTCAAAAAATAATTTTTTACTGTCGCAAATTTTAATTGCTCCAGGGATTGCCTTTTCTACAGTAAATTTTTCAAAAAATAATTTTTTACTATCGCAAGTTTTAATTGCGCCAGGGATTGCCTTTTCTACAGTAAATTTTGCAAAAATAATTTTTTACTGTCGCAAATTTCAATTGCGCCAGGGATTGCCTTTTCTATAGTAAAATTTTCAAAAAATAATTTTCTACTGTCGCAAATTTTAATTGCGCCAGGGATTGCCTTTTCTATAGTAAATTATTCAAGAAATAATTTTTTACTATCGGAAGTCTTAATTGCGCCAGGGATTGCCTTTTCTACAGTAAATTTTTCAAAAAATAATTTTTTACTGTCGCAAATTTTAAATATCCCAGGGATTGCCTTTTCTATAGTAAATTATTCAAAAAATAATTTTTTACTGTCGCAAATTTTAATTACGCCAGGGATTGCCATTTCTATAGTAAACTTTTCAAAAAATAATTTTCTACTGTCGCAAATTTTAATTGCGCCAGGGATTGCCTTTTCTATAGTAAATTATTCAAAAAATAATTTTTTACTATCGCAAGTTTTAATTGCGCCAGGGATTGCCTTTTCTACAGTAAATTATTCAAAAAATAATTTTATACTGTCGCAAATTTTAATTACGCCAGGGATTGCCTTTTCTATTGTAAATTATTCAAAAAATAATTTTCTACTGTCGCAAATTTTAATTACGCCTGGGATTGCCTTTTCTATAGTAAATTATTCAAAAAATAATTTTTTACTGTCGCAAATTTTAATTGCGCCAGGGATTGTCTTTTCTACAGTAAATTTTTCAAAAACTAATTTTTTACTATCGCAAGTTTTAATTGCGCCAGGGATTGCCTTTTCTACAGTAAATTTTGCAAAAAATAATTTTTTACTGTCGCAAATTTCAACTGCGCCAGGGATTGCCTTTTCTATAGTAAACTTTTCAAAAAATAATTTTCTACTGTCGCAAATTTTAATTGCGTCAGGGATTGCCTTTTCTATAGTAAATTATTCAAAAAATAATTTTTTACTGTCGCAAATTTTAATTGCGTCAGGGATTGCCTTTTCTATAGTAAATTATTCAAAAAATAATTTTTTACTATCGCAAGTTTTAATTGCGCCAGGGATTGCCTTTTCTACAGTAAATTATTCAAAAAATAATTTTATACTGTCGCAAATTTTAATTACGCCAGGGATTGCCTTTTCTATTGTAAATTATTCAAAAAATAATTTTCTACTGTCGCAAATTTTAATTACGCCTGTAATTGCCTTTTCTATAGTAAATTATTCAAAAAATAATTTTTTACTGTCGCAAATTTTAATTGCGCCAGGGATTGTCTTTTCTACAGTAAATTTTTCAAAAACTAATTTTTTACTATCGCAAGTTTTAATTGCGCCAGGGATTGCCTTTTCTACAGTAAATTTTGCAAAAAATAATTTTTTACTGTCGCAAATTTCAACTGCGCCAGGGATTGCCTTTTCTATAGTAAACTTTTCAAAAAATAATTTTCTACTGTCGCAAATTTTAATTGCGTCAGGGATTGCCTTTTCTATAGTAAATTATTCAAAAAATAATTTTTTACTATCGCAAGTTTTAATTGCGCCAGGGATTGCCTTTTCTACAGTAAATTTTTCAAAAAATTTTTTTTTACTGTCGCAAATTTTAAATATCCCAGGGATTGCCTTTTCTATAGTAAATTTCTCACAAATTAATTTCTTACTGTCGGAAATTTTAAATACGCCAGGGATTGCCTTTTCTATAGTAAATTATTCAAAAAATAATTTTCTACTGTCGCAAATTTTAAATACGCCAGGGATTGCCTTTTCTATAGTAAATTATTCAAAAAATAATTTTTTACTGTCGCAAATTTTAATTACGCCAGGGATTGCCTTTTCTATAGTAAATTATTCAAAAAATAATTTTATACTGTCGCAAATTTTAAGTGCGCCTGGGATTGCCTTTTCTATAAAAATAATTTTCTACTGTCGCAAATTTTAAATACGCCAGGGATTGCCTTTTTCTATAGTAAATTTTTCAAAAAATAATTTTATACTGACGCAAATTTTAAATACCCCAGGGATTGCCTTTTCTATAGTAAATTATTCAAAAAATAATTTTATACTGTCGCAAATTTTATTTGCGCCAGGGATTGCCTTTTCTATAGTAAATTATTCAAAAAATAATTTTCTACTGTCGGAAATTTTAATTACGCCAGGGATTGCCTTTTCTATAGTAAATTATTCAAAAAATAATTTTCTACTGTCGCAAATTTTAAATATCCCAGGCATTGCCTTTTCTATAGTAAATTATTCAAAAAATAATTTTATACTGTCGCAAATTTTAATTACGCCAGGGATTGCCTTTTCTATAGTAAATTATTCAAAAAATAATTTTCTACTGTCGCAAATTTTAAATATCCCTGGGATTGCCTTTTCTATAGTAAATTATTCAAAAAATAATTTTCTACTGTCGCAAATTTTAATTACGCCAGGGATTGCCTTTTCTGTAGTAAATTATTCAAAAAATAATATTATACTGTCGCAAATTTTAATTAAGCCAGGGATTGCCTTTTCTATAGTAAATTATTCAAAAAATAATTTTATACTGTCGCAAATTTTAATTGCGCCAGGGATTGCCTTTTCTATAGTAAATTATTCAAAAAATAATTTTTTACTGTCGCAAATTTTAATTGCGCCAGGGATTGCCTTTTCTACAGTAAATTTTTCAAAATATTAATTTTTTACTGTCGCAAATTTTAAATACGCCAGGGATTGCCTTTTCTATAGTAAATTTTGCAAAAAATAATTTTTTACTGTCGCAAATTTTAATTGCGCCAGGGATTGCCTTTTCTATAGTAAACTTTTCAAAAAATAATTTTCTACTGTCGCAAATTTTAATTGCGCCAGGGATTGCCTTTTCTATAGTAAATTGTTCAAAAAATAATTTTCTACTGTCGCAAATTTTAAATATCCCAGGGATTGCCTTTTCTATAGTAAATTATTCAAAAAATAATTTTCTACTGTCGCAAATTTTAATTACGCCAGGGATTGCCTTTTCTGTAGTAAATTATTCAAAAAATAATTTTTTACTGTCGCAAATTTTAATTGCGTCAGGGATTGCCTTTTCTATGGTAAATTATTCAAAAAATAATTTTCTACTGTCGCAAATTTTAATTGCGCCAGGGATTGCCTTTTCTACAGTAAATTTTTCAAAAAATAATTTTCTACTGTCGCAAATTTTAATTGCGCCAGGGATTGCCTTTTCTACAGTAAATTTTTCAAAAATTAATTTTATACTGTCGCAAATTTTAAATACGCCAGGGATTGCCTTTTCTATAGTAAACTTTGCAAAAAATAATTTTATACTGTCGCAAATTTTAAGTGCGCCAGGGATTGCCTTTTCTATAGTAAATTATTCAAAAAATTATTTTCTACTGTCGCAAATTTTAATTACGCCAGGGATTGCCTTTTCTATAGTAAATTATTCAAAAAATAATTTTATACTGTCGCAAATTTTAATTACGCCTGGGATTGCCTTTTCTATAGTAAATTATTCAAAAAATAATTTTATACTGTCGCAAATTTTAATTACGCCAGGGATTGCCTTTTCTATAGTAAATTATTCAAAAAATAATTTTCTACTGTCGCAAATTTTAATTACGCCAGGGATTGCCTTTTCTATAGTAAATTATTCAAAAAATAATTTTTTACTGCCGCAAATTTTAATTGCGCCAGGGATTGCTTTTCTATAGTAAATTATTCAAAAAATAATTTTATACTGTCGCAAATTTTAAGTGCGCCAGGGATTGCCTTTTCTACAGTAAATTATTCAAAAAATAATTTTATACTGTCGCAAATTTTAATTACGCCAGGGATTGCCTTTTCTATAGTAAATTATTCAAAAAATAATTTTCTACTGTCGCAAATTTTAATTACGCCAGGGATTGCCTTTTCTATAGTAAATTATTCAAAAAATAATTTTTTACTGTCGCAAATTTTAATTGCTCCAGGGATTGCCTTTTCTACAGTAAATTTTTCAAAAAATAATTTTTTACTATCGCAAGTTTTAATTGCGCCAGGGATTGCCTTTTCTACAGTAAATTTTGCAAAAATAATTTTTTACTGTCGCAAATTTCAATTGCGCCAGGGATTGCCTTTTCTATAGTAAAATTTTCAAAAAATAATTTTCTACTGTCGCAAATTTTAATTGCGCCAGGGATTGCCTTTTCTATAGTAAATTATTCAAGAAATAATTTTTTGCTATCGCAAGTTTTAATTGCGCCAGGGATTGCCTTTTCTACAGTAAATTTTTCAAAAAATAATTTTTTACTGTCGCAAATTTTAAATATCCCAGGGATTGCCTTTTCTATAGTAAATTATTCAAAAAATATTTTTTTACTGTCGCAAATTTTAATTGCGCCAGGGATTGCCATTTCTATAGTAAACTTTTCAAAAAATAATTTTCTACTGTCGCAAATTTTAATTGCGCCAGGGATTGCCTTTTCTATAGTAAATTATTCAAAAAATAATTTTTTACTATCGCAAGTTTTAATTGCGCCAGGGATTGCCTTTTCTACAGTAAATTATTCAAAAAATAATTTTATACTGTCGCAAATTTTAATTACGCCAGGGATTGCCTTTTCTATTGTAAATTATTCAAAAAATAATTTTCTACTGTCGCAAATTTTAATTACGCCTGGGATTGCCTTTTCTATAGTAAATTATTCAAAAAATAATTTTTTACTGTCGCAAATTTTAATTGCGCCAGGGATTGTCTTTTCTACAGTAAATTTTTCAAAAACTAATTTTTTACTATCGCAAGTTTTAATTGCGCCAGGGATTGCCTTTTCTACAGTAAATTTTGCAAAAAATAATTTTTTACTGTCGCAAATTTCAACTGCGCCAGGGATTGCCTTTTCTATAGTAAACTTTTCAAAAAATAATTTTCTACTGTCGGAAATTTTAATTGCGTCAGGGATTGCCTTTTCTATAGTAAATTATTCAAAAAATAATTTTTTACTATCGCAAGTTTTAATTGCGCCAGGGATTGCCTTTTCTACAGTAAATTATTCAAAAAATAATTTTTTACTATCGCAAGTTTTAATTGCGCCAGGGATTGCCTTTTCTACAGTAAATTATTCAAAAAATAATTTTATACTGTCGCAAATTTTAATTACGCCAGGGATTGCCTTTTCTATTGTAAATTATTCAAAAAATAATTTTCTACTGTCGCAAATTTTAATTACGCCTGGGATTGCCTTTTCTATAGTAAATTATTCAAAAAATAATTTTTTACTGTCGCAAATTTTAATTGCGCCAGGGATTGTCTTTTCTACAGTAAATTTTTCAAAAACTAATTTTTTACTATCGCAAGTTTTAATTGCGCCAGGGATTGCCTTTTCTACAGTAAATTTTGCAAAAAATAATTTTTTACTGTCGCAAATTTCAACTGCGCCAGGGATTGCCTTTTCTATAGTAAACTTTTCAAAAAATAATTTTCTACTGTCGCAAATTTTAATTGCGTCAGGGATTGCCTTTTCTATAGTAAATTATTCAAAAAATAATTTTTTACTGTCGCAAATTTTAATTGCGTCAGGGATTGCCTTTTCTATAGTAAATTATTCAAAAAATAATTTTTTACTATCGCAAGTTTTAATTGCGCCAGGGATTGCCTTTTCTACAGTAAATTATTCAAAAAATAATTTTATACTGTCGCAAATTTTAATTACGCCAGGGATTGCCTTTTCTATTGTAAATTATTCAAAAAATAATTTTCTACTGTCGCAAATTTTAATTACGCCTGTAATTGCCTTTTCTATAGTAAATTATTCAAAAAATAATTTTTTACTGTCGCAAATTTTAATTGCGCCAGGGATTGTCTTTTCTACAGTAAATTTTTCAAAAACTAATTTTTTACTATCGCAAGTTTTAATTGCGCCAGGGATTGCCTTTTCTACAGTAAATTTTGCAAAAAATAATTTTTTACTGTCGCAAATTTCAACTGCGCCAGGGATTGCCTTTTCTATAGTAAACTTTTCAAAAAATAATTTTCTACTGTCGCAAATTTTAATTGCGTCAGGGATTGCCTTTTCTATAGTAAATTATTCAAAAAATAATTTTTTACTGTCGCAAATTTTAATTGCGTCAGGGATTGCCTTTTCTATAGTAAATTATTCAAAAAATAATTTTTTACTATCGCAAGTTTTAATTGCGCCAGGGATTGCCTTTTCTACAGTAAATTATTCAAAAAATAATTTTATACTGTCGCAAATTTTAATTACGCCAGGGATTGCCTTTTCTATTGTAAATTATTCAAAAAATAATTTTCTACTGTCGCAAATTTTAATTACGCCTGTAATTGCCTTTTCTATAGTAAATTATTCAAAAAATAATTTTCTACTGTCGCAAATTTTAAATACGCCAGGGATTGCCTTTTCTATAGTAAATTATTCAAAAAATAATTTTTTACTGTCGCAAATTTTAATTACGCCAGGGATTGCCTTTTCTATAGTAAATTATTCAAAAAATAATTTTTATACTGTCGCAAATTTTAAGTGCGCCTGGGATTGCCTTTTCTATAAAAATAATTTTCTACTGTCGCAAATTTTAAATACGCCAGGGATTGCCTTTTTCTATAGTAAATTTTTCAAAAAATAATTTTATACTGACGCAAATTTTAAATACCCCAGGGATTGCCTTTTCTATAGTAAATTATTCAAAAAATAATTTTATACTGTCGCAAATTTTATTTGCGCCAGGGATTGCCTTTTCTATAGTAAATTATTCAAAAAATAATTTTCTACTGTCGGAAATTTTAATTACGCCAGGGATTGCCTTTTCTATAGTAAATTATTCAAAAAATAATTTTCTACTGTCGCAAATTTTAAATATCCCAGGCATTGCCTTTTCTATAGTAAATTATTCAAAAAATAATTTTATACTGTCGCAAATTTTAATTACGCCAGGGATTGCCTTTTCTATAGTAAATTATTCAAAAAATAATTTTCTACTGTCGCAAATTTTAAATATCCCTGGGATTGCCTTTTCTATAGTAAATTATTCAAAAAATAATTTTCTACTGTCGCAAATTTTAATTACGCCAGGGATTGCCTTTTCTATAGTAAATTATTCAAAAAATAATATTATACTGTCGCAAATTTTAATTAAGCCAGGGATTGCCTTTTCTATAGTAAATTATTCAAAAAATAATTTTATACTGTCGCAAATTTTAATTGCGCCAGGGATTGCCTTTTCTATAGTAAATTATTCAAAAAATAATTTTTTACTGTCGCAAATTTTAATTGCGCCAGGGATTGCCTTTCCTACAGTAAATTTTTCAAAATATTAATTTTTTACTGTCGCAAATTTTAAATACGCCAGGGATTGCCTTTTCTATAGTAAATTTTGCAAAAAATAATTTTTTACTGTCGCAAATTTTAATTGCGCCAGGGATTGCCTTTTCTATAGTAAACTTTTCAAAAAATAATTTTCTACTGTCGCAAATTTTAATTGCGCCAGGGATTGCCTTTTCTATAGTAAATTGTTCAAAAAATAATTTTCTACTGTCGCAAATTTTAAATATCCCAGGGATTGCCTTTTCTATAGTAAATTATTCAAAAAATAATTTTCTACTGTCGCAAATTTTAATTACGCCAGGGATTGCCTTTTCTGTAGTAAATTATTCAAAAAATAATTTTTTACTGTCGCAAATTTTAATTGCGTCAGGGATTGCCTTTTCTATGGTAAATTATTCAAAAAATAATTTTCTACTGTCGCAAATTTTAATTGCGCCAGGGATTGCCTTTTCTACAGTAAATTTTTCAAAAAATAATTTTCTACTGTCGCAAATTTTAATTGCGCCAGGGATTGCCTTTTCTACAGTAAATTTTTCAAAAATTAATTTTATACTGTCGCAAATTTTAAATACGCCAGGGATTGCCTTTTCTATAGTAAATTTTGCAAAAAATAATTTTATACTGTCGCAAATTTTAAGTGCGCCAGGGATTGCCTTTTCTATAGTAAATTATTCAAAAAATTATTTTCTACTGTCGCAAATTTTAATTACGCCAGGGATTGCCTTTTCTATAGTAAATTATTCAAAAAATAATTTTATACTGTCGCAAATTTTAATTACGCCTGGGATTGCCTTTTCTATAGTAAATTATTCAAAAAATAATTTTATACTGTCGCAAATTTTAATTACGCCAGGGATTGCCTTTTCTATAGTAAATTATTCAAAAAATAATTTTCTACTGTCGCAAATTTTAATTACGCCAGGGATTGCCTTTTCTATAGTAAATTATTCAAAAAATAATTTTTTACTGCCGCAAATTTTAATTGCGCCAGGGATTGCCTTTTCTATAGTAAATTATTCAAAAAATAATTTTATACTGTCGCAAATTTTAAGTGCGCCAGGGATTGCCTTTTCTACAGTAAATTATTCAAAAAATAATTTTATACTGTCGCAAATTTTAATTACGCCAGGGATTGCCTTTTCTATAGTAAATTATTCAAAAAATAATTTTCTACTGTCGCAAATTTTAATTACGCCAGGGATTGCCTTTTCTATAGTAAATTATTCAAAAAATAATTTTTTACTGTCGCAAATTTTAATTGCTCCAGGGATTGCCTTTTCTACAGTAAATTTTTCAAAAAATAATTTTTTACTATCGCAAGTTTTAATTGCGCCAGGGATTGCCTTTTCTACAGTAAATTTTGCAAAAATAATTTTTTACTGTCGCAAATTTCAATTGCGCCAGGGATTGCCTTTTCTATAGTAAAATTTTCAAAAAATAATTTTCTACTGTCGCAAATTTTAATTGCGCCAGGGATTGCCTTTTCTATAGTAAATTATTCAAGAAATAATTTTTTGCTATCGCAAGTTTTAATTGCGCCAGGGATTGCCTTTTCTACAGTAAATTTTTCAAAAAATAATTTTTTACTGTCGCAAATTTTAAATATCCCAGGGATTGCCTTTTCTATAGTAAATTATTCAAAAAATATTTTTTTACTGTCGCAAATTTTAATTGCGCCAGGGATTGCCATTTCTATAGTAAACTTTTCAAAAAATAATTTTCTACTGTCGCAAATTTTAATTGCGCCAGGGATTGCCTTTTCTATAGTAAATTATTCAAAAAATAATTTTTTACTATCGCAAGTTTTAATTGCGCCAGGGATTGCCTTTTCTACAGTAAATTATTCAAAAAATAATTTTATACTGTCGCAAATTTTAATTACGCCAGGGATTGCCTTTTCTATTGTAAATTATTCAAAAAATAATTTTCTACTGTCGCAAATTTTAATTACGCCTGGGATTGCCTTTTCTATAGTAAATTATTCAAAAAATAATTTTTTACTGTCGCAAATTTTAATTACGCCAGGGATTGTCTTTTCTACAGTAAATTTTTCAAAAACTAATTTTTTACTATCGCAAGTTTTAATTGCGCCAGGGATTGCCTTTTCTACAGTAAATTTTGCAAAAAATAATTTTTTACTGTCGCAAATTTCAACTGCGCCAGGGATTGCCTTTTCTATAGTAAACTTTTCAAACAATAATTTTCTACTGTCGCAAATTTTAATTGCGTCAGGGATTGCCTTTTCTATAGTAAATTATTCAAAAAATAATTTTTTACTATCGCAAGTTTTAATTGCGCCAGGGATTGCCTTTTCTACAGTAAATTTTTCAAAAAATTTTTTTTTACTGCCGCAAATTTTAAAAATCCCAGGGATTGCCTTTTCTATAGTAAATTTCTCACAAATTAATTTCTTACTGTCGGAAATTTTAAATACGCCAGGGATTGCCTTTTCTATAGTAAATTATTCAAAAAATAATTTTCTACTGTCGCAAATTTTAAATACGCCAGGGATTGCCTTTTCTATAGTAAATTATTCAAAAAATAATTTTTTACTGTCGCAAATTTTAATTACGCCAGGGATTGCCTTTTCTATAGTAAATTATTCAAAAAATAATTTTATACTGTCGCAAATTTTAAGTGCGCCTGGGATTGCCTTTTCTATAGTAAATTATTCAAAAAATAATTTTTTAATGTCGCAAATTTCAATTTCGCCAGGTAAATTTTTCAAAAAATAATTTTCTACTGTCGCAAATTTTAAATACGCCAGGGATTGCCTTTTTCTATAGTAAATTATTCAAAAAATAATTTTTTACTGTCGAAAATTTTAAATACGCCAGGGATTGCCTTTTCTTTAGTAAATTTTGCAAAAAATAATTATTTACTGTCGCAAATTGTAATTGCGCCAGGGATTACCTTTTCTATAGTAAATTATTCAAAAAATAATTTTTTACTGTCGCAAATTTTAATTGCGCCAGGGATTGCCTTTTCTATAGTTAATTATTCAAAAAATAATTTTTTACTGTCGCAAATTTTAATTGCGCCAGGGATTGCCTTTTCTACAGTAAATTTTTCAAAATATTAATTTTTTACTGTCGCAAATTTTAAATACGCCAGGGATTGCCTTTTCTATAGTAAATTTTGCAAAAAAAAATTTTTTACTGTCGCAAATTTTAATTGGGCCAGGGATTGCCTTTTCTATAGTAAACTTTTCAAAAAATAATTTTCTACTGTCGCAAATTTTAATTGCGCCAGGGATTGCCTTTTCTATAGTAAATTATTCAAAAAATAATTTTCTACTGTCGCAAATTTTAAATATCCCAGGGATTGCCTTTTCTATAGTAAATTATTCAAAAAATAATTTTATACTGTCGCAAATTTTAATTTCGCCAGGGATTGCCTTTTCTATAGTAAATTTTGCAAAAAATAATTTTATACTGTCGCAAATTTTAAATGCGCCAGGGATTGCCTTTTCTATAGTAAATTATTCAAAAAATAATTTTCTACTGTCGCAAATTTTAAATATCCCAGGGATTGCCTTTTCTATAGTAAATTATTCAAAAAATAATTTTCTACTGTCGCAAATTTTAATTGCGCCAGGGATTGCCTTTTCTATAGTAAATTATTCAAAAAATAATTTTCTACTGTCGCAAATTTTAAATACGCCAGGGTTTGCCTTTTCTATAGTAAATTATTCAAAAAATAATTTTTTACTGTCGAAAATTTTAATTACGCCAGGGATTGCCTTTTCTATAGTAAATTATTCAAAAAATAATTTTCTACTGTCGCAAATTTTAAATATCCCAGGGATTGCCTTTTCTATAGTAAATTATTCAAAAAATAATTTTCTACTGTCGCAAATTTTAATTGCGCCAGGGATTGCCTTTTCTATAGTAAATTATTCAAAAAATAATTTTCTACTGTCGCAAATTTTAAATATCCCAAGGATTGCCTTTTCTATAGTAAATTATTCAAAAAATAATTTTATACTGTCGCAAATTTTAATTACGCCAGGGATTGCCTTTTCTATAGTAAATTTTGCAAAAAATAATTTTATACTGTCGCAGGGATTGCCTTTTCTATAGTAAATTTTGCAAAAAATAATTTTTTACTGTCGCAAATTTAATTGCGCCAGGGATTGCCTTTTCTATAGTAAATTATTCGAAAAATAATTTTTTACTGTCGCAAATTTTAATTGCGCCAGGGATTGCATTTTCTATAGTAAATTAATCAAAAAATAATTTTCTACTGTCGCAAATTTTAATTACGCCAGGGATTGCCTTTTCTATAGTAAATTATTCAAAAAATAATTTTCTACTGTCGCAAATTTTAAATACGCCAGGGATTGCCTTTTCTATAGTAAATTTTTCAAAAAATAATTTTTTACTGTCGAAAATTTTAATTACGCCAGGGATTGCCTTTTCTATAGTAAATTATTCAAAAAATAATTCTCTACTGTCGCAAATTTTAAATATCCCAGGGATTGCCTTTTCTATAGTAAATTCTTCAAAAAATAATTTTCTACTGTCGCAAATTTTAATTACGCCAGGGATTGCCTTTTCTATAGTAAATTATTCAAAAAATAATTTTCTACTGTCGCAAATTTTAAATACGCCAGGGATTGCCTTCTCTATAGTAAATTATTCAAAAAATAATTTTTTACTGTCGAAAATTTTAAATACGCCAGGGATTGCCTTTTCTATAGTAAATTTTGCAAAAATAATTACTTACTGTCGCAAATTGTAATTGCGCCAGGGATTACCTTTTCTATAGTAAATTATTCAAAAAATAATTTTTTACTGTCGCAAATTTTAATTGCGCCAGGGATTGCCTTTTCTATAGTAAACTTTCAAAAAATAATTTTCTACTGTCGCAAATTTTAATTGCGCCAGGGATTGCCTTTTCTATAGTAAATTATTCAAAAAATAATTTTCTACTGTCGCAAATTTTAAATACGCCAGGGATTGCCTTTTCTATAGTAAATTATTCAAAAAATAATTTTTTACTGTCGAAAATTTTAAATACGCCAGGGATTGCCTTTTCTATAGTAAATTTTGCAAAAAATAATTATTTACTGTCGCAAATTGTAATTGCGCCAGGGATTAACTTTTCTATAGTAAATTATTCAAAAAATAATTTTTTACTGTTGCAAATTTTAATTGCGCCAGGAATTGCCTTTTCTATAGTTAATTATTCAAAAAATAATTTTTTACTGTCGCAAATTGTAATTGCGCCAGGGATTACCTTTTCTATAGTAAATTATTCAAAAAATATTTTTTTACTGTCGCAAAATTTAATTTCGCCAGGTAAATTTTTCACAAATTAATTTTTTACTGTCGCAAATTTTAAATACGCCAGGGATTGCCTTTTCTATAGTAAATTATTCAAAAAATAATTTTCTACTGTCGCAAATTTTAATTACGCCAGGGATTGCCTTTTCTATAGTAAATTATTCAAAAAATAATTTTCTACTGTCGCAAATTTTAAATATCCCAGGGATTGCCTTTTCTATAGTAAATTATTCAAAAAATAATTTTCTACTGTCGCAAATTTTAATTACGCCAGGGATTGCCTTTTCTATAGTAAATTATTCAAAAAATAATTTTATGCTGTCGCAAATTTTAATTACGCCAGGGATTGCCTTTTCTATAGTAAATTATTCAAAAAATAATTTTATACTGTCGCAAATTTAATTGCGCCAGGGATTGCCTTTTCTATAGTAAATTTTTCAAAAAATAATTTTTTACTGTCGAAAATTTTAATTACGCCAGGGATTGCCTTTTCTATAGTAAATTATTCAAAAAATAATTCTCTACTGTCGCAAATTTTAATATCCCAGGGATTGCCTTTTCTATAGTAAATTCTTCAAAAAATAATTTTCTACTGTCGCAAATTTTAATTACGCCAGGGATTGCCTTTTCTATAGTAAATTATTCAAAAAATAATTTTCTACTGTCGCAAATTTTAAATACGCCAGGATTGCCTTCTCTATAGTAAATTATTCAAAAAATAATTTTTTACTGTCGAAAATTTTAAATACGCCAGGGATTGCCTTTTCTATAGTAAATTTTGCAAAAATAATTACTTACTGTCGCAAATTGTAATTGCGCCAGGGATTACCTTTTCTATAGTAAATTATTCAAAAAATAATTTTTTACTGTCGCAAATTTTAATTGCGCCAGGGATTGCCTTTTCTATAGTAAACTTTCAAAAAATAATTTTCTACTGTCGCAAATTTTAATTGCGCCAGGGATTGCCTTTTCTATAGTAAATTATTCAAAAAATAATTTTCTACTGTCGCAAATTTTAAATACGCCAGGGATTGCCTTTTCTATAGTAAATTATTCAAAAAATAATTTTTTACTGTCGAAAATTTTAAATCCGCCAGGGATTGCCTTTTCTATAGTAAATTTTGCAAAAAATAATTATTTACTGTCGCAAATTGTAATTGCGCCAGGGATTAACTTTTCTATAGTAAATTATTCAAAAAATAATTTTTTACTGTTGCAAATTTTAATTGCGCCAGGAATTGCCTTTTCTATAGTTAATTATTCAAAAAATAATTTTTTACTGTCGCAAATTGTAATTGCGCCAGGGATTACCTTTTCTATAGTAAATTATTCAAAAAATATTTTTTTACTGTCGCAAAATTTAATTTCGCCAGGTAAATTTTTCACAAATTAATTTTTTACTGTCGCAAATTTTAAATACGCCAGGGATTGCCTTTTCTATAGTAAATTATTCAAAAAATAATTTTCTACTGTCGCAAATTTTAATTACGCCAGGGATTGCCTTTTCTATAGTAAATTATTCAAAAAATAGTTTTCTACTGTCGCAAATTTTAAATATCCCAGGGATTGCCTTTTCTATAGTAAATTATTCAAAAAATAATTTTCTACTGTCGCAAATTTTAATTACGCCAGGGATTGCCTTTTCTATAGTAAATTATTCAAAAAATAATTTTATGCTGTCGCAAATTTTAATTACGCCAGGGATTGCCTTTTCTATAGTAAATTATTCAAAAAATAATTTTATACTGTCGCAAATTTTAATTGCGCCAGGGATTGCCTTTTCTATAGTAAATTATTCAAAAAATAATTTTCTACTGTCGCAAATTTTAAATAAGCCAGGGATTGCCTATTCTATAGTAAATTATTCAAAAAATAATTTTTTACTGTCGAAAATTTTAATTGCACCAGGGATTGCCTTTTCTATAGTAAATTATTCAAAAAATAATTTTCTACTGTCGCAAATTTTAATTACGCCAGGGATTGCCTTTTCTATAGTAAATTATTCAAAAAATAATTTTCTACTGTCGCAAATTTTAAATACGCCAGGGATTGCCTTTTCTATAGTAAATTATTCAAAAAATAATTTTTTACTGTCGAAAATTTTAAATACGCCAGGGATTGCCTTTTCTATAGTAAATTTTGCAAAAAATAATTATTTACTGTCGCAAATTGTAATTGCGCCAGGGATTACCTTTTCTATAGTAAATTATTCAAAAAATAATTTTTTACTGTCGCAAATTTTAATTGCGCCAGGGATTGCCTTTTCTATAGTTAATTATTCAAAAAATAATTTTTTACTGTCGCAAATTTCAATTTCGCCAGGTAAATTTTGCAAAAAAATAATTTTTTACTGTCGCAAATTTTAATTGCGCCAGGGATTGCCTTTTCTATAGTAAACTTTTCAAAAAATAATTTTCTACTGTCGCAAATTTTAATTGCGCCAGGGATTGCCTTTTCTATAGTAAATTATTCAAAAAATAATTTTCTACTGTCGCAAATTTTAAATATCCCAGGGATTGACTTTTCTATAGTAAATTATTCAAAAAATAATTTTATACTGTCGCAAATTTTAATTACGCCAGGGATTGCCTTTTCTATAGTAAATTTTGCAAAAAATAATTTTACACTGTCGCAAATTTTAAGTGCGCCAGGGATTGCCTTTTCTATAGTAAATTATTCAAAAAATAATTTTTTACTGTCGCAAATTTTAATTGCGCCAGAGATTGCCTTTTCTATAGTAAATTATTCAAAAAATAATTTTCTACTGTCGCAAATTTTAATTGCGCCAGGGATTGCCTTTTCTATAGTAAATTATTCAAAAAATAATTTTCTACTGTCGCAAATTTTAATTGCGCCAGGGATTGCCTTTTCTACAGTAAATTATTCAAAAAATAATTTTCTACTGTCGAAAATTTTAATTGCGCCAGGGATTGCCTTTTCTATAGTAAATTATTCAAAAAATAATTTTCTACTCTCGCAAATTTTAATTACGCCAGGGATTGCCTTTTCTATAGTAAATTATTCAAAAAATAATTTTCTACTGTCGCAAATTTTAAATACGCCAGGGATTGCCTTTTCTATAGTAAATTATTCAAAAAATAATTTTTTACTGTCGAAAATTTTAAATACGCCAGGGATTGCCTTTTCTATAGTAAATTTTGCAAAAAATAATTATTTACTGTCGCAAATTGTAATTGCGCCAGGGATTACCTTTTCTATAGTAAATTATTCAAAAAATATTTTTTTAATGTCGCAAATTTTAATTTCGCCAGGTAAATTTTTCACAAATTAATTTTTTACTGTCGCAAATTTTAAATACGCCAGGGATTGCCTTTTCTATAGTAAATTATTCAAAAAATAATTTTCTACTGTCGCAAATTTTAATTACGCCAGGGATTGCCTTTTCTATAGTAAATTATTCAAAAAATAATTTTCTACTGTCGCAAATTTTAAATATCCCAGGGATTGCCTTTTCTATAGTAAATTATTCAAAAAATAATTTTCTACTGTCGCAAATTTTAATTACGCCAGGGATTGCCTTTTCTATAGTAAATTATTCAAAAAATAATTTTATGCTGTCGCAAATTTTAATTACGCCAGGGATTGCCTTTTCTATAGTAAATTATTCAAAAAATAATTTTATACTGTCGCAAATTTTAATTGCGCCAGGGATTGCCTTTTCTATAGTAAATTATTCAAAAAATAATTTTCTACTGTCGCAAATTTTAAATAAGCCAGGGATTGCATATTCTATAGTAAATTATTCAAAAAATAATTTTTTACTGTCGAAAATTTTAATTGCGCCAGGGATTGCCTTTTCTATAGTAAATTATTCAAAAAATAATTTTCTACTGTCGCAAATTTTAATTACGCCAGGGATTGCCTTTTCTATAGTAAATTATTCAAAAAATAATTTTCTACTGTCGCAAATTTTAAATACGCCAGGGATTGCCTTTTCTATAGTAAATTATTCAAAAAATAATTTTTTACTGTCGAAAATTTTAAATACGCCAGGGATTGCCTTTTCTATAGTAAATTTTGCAAAAAATAATTATTTACTGTCGCAAATTGTAATTGCGCCAGGGATTACCTTTTCTATAGTAAATTATTCAAAAAATAATTTTTTACTGTCGCAAATTTTAATTGCGCCAGGGATTGCCTTTTCTATAGTTAATTATTCAAAAAATAATTTTTTACTGTCGCAAATTTCAATTTCGCCAGGTAAATTTTGCAAAAAATAATTTTTTACTGTCGCAAATTTTAATTGCGCCAGGGATTGCCTTTTCTATAGTAAACTTTTCAAAAAATAATTTTCTACTGTCGCAAATTTTAATTGCGCCAGGGATTGCCTTTTCTATAGTAAATTCTTCAAAAAATAATTTTCTACTGTCGCAAATTTTAAATATCCCAGGGATTGCCTTTTCTATAGTAAATTATTCAAAAAATAATTTTATACTGTCGCAAATTTTAATTACGCCAGGGATTGCCTTTTCTATAGTAAATTTTGCAAAAAATAATTTTATACTGTCGCAAATTTTAAGTGCGCCAGGGATTGCCTTTTCTATAGTAAATTATTCAAAAAATAATTTTTTACTGTCGCAAATTTTAATTGCGCCAGGGTTTGCCTTTTCTATAGTAAATTATTCAAAAAATAATTTTCTACTGTCGCAAATTTTAATTGCGCCAGGGATTGCCTTTTCTATAGTAAATTATTAAAAAAATAATTTTCTACTGTCGCAAATTTTAATTGCGCCAGGGATTGCCTTTTCTACAGTAAATTATTCAAAAAATAATTTTCTACTGTCGCAAATTTTCATTGCGCCAGGGATTGCCTTTTCTATAGTAAATTATTCAAAAAATAATTTTCTACTGTCGCAAATTTTAATTACGCCAGGGATTGCTTTTCTATAGTAAATTATTCAAAAAATAATTTTATACTGTCGCAAATTTTAATTGCGCCAGGGATTGCCTTTTCTATAGTAAATTATTCAAAAAATAATTTTTTACTGTCGCAAATTTTAATTGCGCCAGGGATTGCCTTTTCTACAGTAAATTTTGCAAAAAATAATTTTTTACTGTCGCAAATTTTAATTGCGCCAGGGATTGCCTTTTCTATAGTAAACTTTTCAAAAAATAATTTTCTACTGTCGCAAATTTTAATTGCGCCAGGGATTGCCTTTTCTATAGTAAATTATTCAAAAAATAATTTTCTACTGTCGCAAATTTTAATTACCCCAGGGATTGCCTTTTCTATAGTAAATTATTCAAAAAATAATTTTCTACTGTCGCAAATTTTAGATACGCCAGGGATTGCCTTTTCTATAGTAAATTTTGCAAAAAATAATTATTTACTGTCGCAAATTGTAATTGCGCCAGGGATTACCTTTTCTATTGTAAATTATTCAAAAAATAATTTTTTACTGTCGCAAATTTTAATCGCGCCAGGGATTGCCTTTTCTATAGTTAATTATTCAAAAAATAATTTTTTACTGTCGCAAATTTCAATTTAGCCAGGTAAATTTTTCACAAATTTATTTTTTACTGTCGCAAATTTTAAATACGCCAGGGATTGCCTTATCTATAGTAAATTATTCAAAAAATAATTTTCTACTGTCGCAAATTTTAATTACGCCAGGGATTGCCTTTTCTATAGTAAATTATTCAAAAAATAATTTTCTACTGTCGCAAATTTTAAATATCCCAGGGATTGCCTTTTCTATAGTAAATTATTCAAAAAATAATTTTATACTGTCGCAAATTTTAATTACGCCAGGGATTGCCTTTTCTATAGTAAATTTTGCAAAAAATAATTTTATACTGTCGCAAATTTTAAGTGCGCCAGGGATTGCCTTTTCTATAGTAAATTATTCAAAAAATAATTTTTTACTGTCGCAAATTTTAATTGCGCCAGGGATTGCCTTTTCTATAGTAAATTATTCAAAAAATAATTTTCTACTGTCGCAAATTTTAATTACGCCAGGGATTGCCTTTTCTATAGTAAATCATCCAAAAAATAATTTTATACTGTCGCAAATTTTAATTGCGCCAGGGATTGCCTTTTCTACAGTAAATTTTTCAAAAAATAATTTTCTACTGTCGCAAATTTTAATTGCGCCAGGGATTGCCTTTTCTACAGTAAATTTTTCCAAAAATTAATTTTATACTGTCGCAAATTTTAAATACGCCCGGGATTGCCTTTTCTATAGTAAATTTTGCAAAAAATAATTTTATACTGTCGCAAATTTTAAGTGCGCCAGGGATTGCCTTTTCTATAGTAAATTATTCAAAAAATAATTTTCTACTGCCGCAAATTTTAATTGCACCAGGGATTGCCTTTTCTATAGTAAATTATTCAAAAAATAATTTTTTACTGTCGCAAATTTTAATTGCGCCAGGGATTGCCTTTTCTGCAGTAAATTTTTCAAAATATTAATTTTTTACTGTCGCAAATTTTAAATACGCCAGGGATTGCCTTTTCTATAGTAAATTATTCAAAAAATAATTTTTTACTGTCGCAAATTTTAATTGCGCCAGGGATTGCCTTTTCTATAGTAAATTATTCAAAAAATAATTTTTTACTGTCGCAAATTTTAAATACGACAGGGATTGCCTTTTCTATAGTAAATTATTCAAAAAATAATTTTCTACTGTCGCAAATTTTAATTACGCCAGGGATTGCCTTTTCTATAGTAAATTATTCACAAAATAATTTTTTACTGTCGCAAATTTTAATTGCGCCAGGGATTGCCTTTTCTATAGTAAATTATTCAAAAAATAATTTTCTACTGTCGCAAATTTTAATTGCGCCAGGGATTGCCTTTTCTACAGTAAATTTTTCAAAAAATAATTTTCTACTGTCGCAAATTTTAATTGCGCCAGGGATTACCTTTTCTACAGTAAATTATTCAAAAAATAATTTTATACTGTCGCAAATTTTAATTGCGCCAGGGATTGCCTTTTCTATAGTAAATTATTCAAAAAATAATTTTCTACTGTCGCAAATTTTAATTACGCCAGGGATTGCCTTTTCTATAGTAAACTATCCAGAAAATAATTTTATACTGTCGCCAATTTTAATTGTGCCAGGGATTGCCTTTTCTATAGTAAATTATTCAAAAAATAATTTTTTACTGTCGCAAATTTTAATTGCGCCAGGGATTGCCTTTTCTACAGTAAATTTTGCAAAAAATAATTTTTTATTGTCGCAAATTTTAATTGCGCCAGGGATTGCCTTTTCAATAGTAAACCTTTCAAAAAATAATTTTCTACTGTCGCAAATTTTAATTGCGCCAGGGATTGCCTTTTCTATAGTAAATTATTCAAAAAATAATTTTCTACTGTCGCAAATTTTAAATATCCCAGGGATTGCCGTTTCTATAGTAAATTATTCAAAAAATATTTTTCTACTGTCGCAAATTTTAATTACGCCAGGGATTGCCTTTTCTATAGTAAATTATTCAAAAAATAATTTTTTACTGTCGCAAATTTTAATTGCGCCAGGGATTGCCTTTTCTATAGTAAATTATTCAAAAAATAATTTTCTACTGTCGCAAATTTTAATTGCGCCAGGGATTGCCTTTTCTACAGTAAATTTTTCAAAAAATAATTTTCTACTGTCGCAAATTTTAATTGCGCCAGGGATTGACTTTTCTACAGTAAATTTTTCAAAAATTAATTTTATACTGTCGCAAATTTTAAATACGCCAGGGATTGCCTTTTTTATAGTAAATTTTGCAAAAAATAATTTTATACTGTCGCAAATTTTAAGTGCGCCAGAGATTGTCTTTTCTATAGTAAATTATTCAAAAAATAATTTTATACTGTCGCAAATTTTAAGTGCGCCAGGGATTGCCTTTTCTATAGTAAATTATTCAAAAAATAATTTTCTACTGTCGCAAATTTTAATTGCGCCAGGGATTGCCTTTTCTATAGTAAATTATTCAAAAAATAGTTTTTTACTGTCGCAAATTTTAATTGCGCCAGGGATTGCCTTTTCTACAGTAAATTTTTCAAAATATTAATTTTTTACTGTCGCAAATTTTAAATACGCCAGGGATTGCCTTTTCTATAGTAAACCTTTCAAAAAATAATTTTCTACTGTCGCAAATTTTAATTGCGCCAGGGATTGCCTTTTCTATAGTAAATTATTCAAAAAATAATTTTCTACTGTCGCAAATTTTAAATATCCCAGGGATTGCCGATTCTATACTAAATTATTCAAAAAATAATTTTCTACTGTCGCAAATTTTAATTGCGCCAGGGATTGCATTTTCTACAGTAAATTTTTCAAAAATTAATTTTATACTGTCGCAAATTTTAAATACGCCAGGGATTGCCTTTTCTATAGTAAATTTTGCAAAAAATAATTTTATACTGTTGCAAATTTTAAGTGCGCCAGAGATTGCCTTTTCTATAGTAAATTATTCAAAAAATAATTTTATACTGTCGCAAATTTTAAATGCGCCAGGGATTGCCTTTTCTATAGTAAATTATTCAAAAAATAATTTTCTACTGTCGCCAATTTTAATTGCGCCAGGGATTGCCTTTTCTATAGTAAATTATTCAAAAAATAATTTTTTACTGTCGCAAATTTTAATTGCGCCAGGGATTGCCTTTTCTATAGTAAATTATTCAAAAAATAATTTTCTACTGTCGCAAATTTTAATTGCGCCAGGGATTGCCTTTTCTACAGTAAATTTTTCAAAAAATAATTTTCTACTGTCGCAAATTTTAATTGCGCCAGGGATTGCCTTTTCTACAGTAAATTATTCAAAAAAATAATTTTCTACTGTCGCAAATTTTAATTGCGCCAGGGATTGCCTTTTCTATAGTAAATTATTCAAAAAATAATTTTCTACTGTCGCACATTTTAATTACGCCAGGGATTGACTTTTCTATAGTAAACTATCCTGAAAATAATTTTATACTGTCGCAAATTTTAATTGCGCCAGGGATTGCCTTTTCTATAGTAAATTATTCAAAAAATAATTTTTTACTGTCGCAAATTTTAATTGCGCAAGGGATTGCCTTTTCTACAGTAAATTTTGCAAAAAATTATTTTTTACTGTCGCAAATTTTAATTGCGCCAGGGATTGCCTTTTCTATAGTAAACCTTTCAAAAAATAATTTTCTACTGTCGCAAATTTTAATTGCGCCAGGGATTGCCTTTTCTATAGTAAATTATTCAAAAAATAATTTTCTACTGTCGCAAATTTTAAATATCCCAGGGATTGCCGTTTCTATAGTAAATTATTCAAAAAATAATTTTCTACTGTCGCAAATTTTAATTACGCCAGGGATTGCCTTTTCTATAGTAAATTACTCAAAAAATAATTTTTTACTGTCGCAAATTTTAATTGCGCCAGGGATTGCCTTTTCTATAGTAAATTATTCAAAAAATAATTTTCTACTGTCGCAAATTTTAATTGCGCCAGGGATTGCCTTTTCTACAGTAAATTTTTCAAAAAATAATTTTCTACTGTCGCAAATTTTAATTGCGCCAGGGATTGCCTTTTCTACAGTAAATTTTTCAAAAATTAATTTTATACTGTCGCAAATTTTAAATACGCCAGGGATTGCCTTTTCTATAGTAAATTTTGCAAAAAATAATTTTGTACTGTCGCAAATTTTAAGTGCGCCAGAGATTGCCTTTTCTATAGTAAATTATTCAAAAAATAATTTTATACTGTCGCAAATTTTAAGTGCGCCAGGGATTGCCTTTTCTATAGTAAATTATTCAAAAAATAATTTTCTACTGTCGCAAATTTTAATTGCGCCAGGGATTGCCTTTTCTATAGTAAATTATTCAAAAAATAGTTTTTTACTGTCGCAAATTTTAATTGCGCCAGGGATTGCCTTTTCTACAGTAAATTTTTCAAAATATTAATTTTTTACTGTCGCAAATTTTAAATACGCCAGGGATTGCCTTTTCTATAGTAAATTATTCAAAAAATAATTTTTTACTGTCGCAAATTTTAATTGCGCCAGGGATTGCCTTTTCTACAGTAAATTTTGCAAAAAATAATTTTTTACTGTCGCAAATTTTAATTGCGCCAGGGATTGCCCTTTCTATAGTAAACCTTTCAAAAAATAATTTTCTACTGTCGCAAATTTTAATTGCGCCAGGGATTGCCTTTTCTATAGTAAATTATTCAAAAAATAATTTTATACTGTCGCAAATTTTAAATATCCCAGGGATTGCCGTTTCTATAGTAAATTATTCAAAAAATAATTTTCTACTGTCGCAAATTTTAATTACGCCAGGGATTGCCTTTTCTATAGTAAATTACTCAAAAAATAATTTTTTACTGTCGCAAATTTTAATTGCGCCAGGGATTGCCTTTTCTATAGTAAATTATTCAAAAAATAATTTTCTACTGTCGCAAATTTTAATTGCGCCAGGGATTACCTTTTCTACAGTAAATTATTCAAAAAATAATTTTATACTGTCGCAAATTTTAATTGCGCCAGGGATTGCCTTTTCTATAGTAAATTATTCAAAAAATAATTTTCTACTGTCGCAAATTTTAATTACGCCAGGGATTGCCTTTTCTATAGTAAATCATCCAAAAAATAATTTTCTACTGCCGCAAATTTTAATTGCACCAGGGATTGCCTTTTCTATAGTAAATTATTCAAAAAATAATTTTTTACTGTCGCAAATTTTAATTGCGCCAGGGATTGCCTTTTCTGCAGTAAATTTTTCAAAATATTAATTTTTTACTGTCGCAAATTTTAAATACGCCAGGGATTGCCTTTTCTATAGTAAATTATTCAAAAAATAATTTTTTACTGTCGCAAATTTTAATTGCGCCAGGGATTGCCTTTTCTATAGTAAATTATTCAAAAAATAATTTTTTACTGTCGCAAATTTTAAATACGACAGGGATTGCCTTTTCTATAGTAAATTATTCAAAAAATAATTTTCTACTGTCGCAAATTTTAATTACGCCAGGGATTGCCTTTTCTATAGTAAATTATTCACAAAATAATTTTTTACTGTCGCAAATTTTAATTGCGCCAGGTATTGCCTTTTCTATAGTAAATTATTCAAAAAATAATTTTCTACTGTCGCAAATTTTAATTGCGCCAGGGATTGCCTTTTCTACAGTAAATTTTTCAAAAAATAATTTTCTACTGTCGCAAATTTTAATTGCGCCAGGGATTACCTTTTCTACAGTAAATTATTCAAAAAATAATTTTATACTGTCGCAAATTTTAATTGCGCCAGGGATTGCCTTTTCTATAGTAAATTATTCAAAAAATAATTTTCTACTGTCGCAAATTTTAATTACGCCAGGGATTGCCTTTTCTATAGTAAACTATCCAGAAAATAATTTTATACTGTCGCCAATTTTAATTGCGCCAGGGATTGCCTTTTCTATAGTAAATTATTCAAAAAATAGTTTTATACTGTCGCAAATTTTAATTGCGCCAGGGATTGCCTTTTCTACAGTAAATTTTTCAAAATATTAATTTTTTACTGTCGCAAATTTTAAATACGCCAGGGATTGCCTTTTCTATAGTAAATTATTCAAAAAATAATTTTTTACTGTCGCAAATTTTAATTGCGCCAGGGATTGCCTTTTCTACAGTAAATTTTGCAAAAAATAATTTTTTACTGTCGCAAATTTTAATTGCGCCAGGGATTGCCCTTTCTATAGTAAACCTTTCAAAAAATAATTTTCTACTGTCGCAAATTTTAATTGCGCCAGGGATTGCCTTTTCTATAGTAAATTATTCAAAAAATAATTTTATACTGTCGCAAATTTTAAATATCCCAGGGATTGCCGTTTCTATAGTAAATTATTCAAAAAATATTTTTCTACTGTCGCAAATTTTAATTACGCCAGGGATTGCCTTTTCTATAGTAAATTACTCAAAAAATAATTTTTTACTGTCGCAAATTTTAATTGCGCCAGGGATTGCCTTTTCTATAGTAAATTATTCAAAAAATAATTTTCTACTGTCGCAAATTTTAATTGCGCCAGGGATTACCTTTTCTACAGTAAATTATTCAAAAAATAATTTTATACTGTCGCAAATTTTAATTGCGCCAGGGATTGCCTTTTCTATAGTAAATTATTCAAAAAATAATTTTCTACTGTCGCAAATTTTAATTACGCCAGGGATTGCCTTTTCTATAGTAAATCATCCAAAAAATAATTTTATACTGTCGCAAATTTTAATTGCGCCAGGGATTGCCTTTTCTACAGTAAATTTTTCAAAAAATAATTTTCTACTGTCGCAAATTTTAATTGCGCCAGGGATTGCCTTTTCTACAGTAAATTTTTCCAAAAATTAATTTTATACTGTCGCAAATTTTAAATACGCCAGGGATTGCCTTTTCTATAGTAAATTTTGCAAAAAATAATTTTATACTGTCGCAAATTTTAAGTGCGCCAGGGATTGCCTTTTCTATAGTAAATTATTCAAAAAATAATTTTCTACTGCCGCAAATTTTAATTGCACCAGGGATTGCCTTTTCTATAGTAAATTATTCAAAAAATAATTTTTTACTGTCGCAAATTTTAATTGCGCCAGGGATTGCCTTTTCTGCAGTAAATTTTTCAAAATATTAATTTTTTACTGTCGCAAATTTTAAATACGCCAGGGATTGCCTTTTCTATAGTAAATTATTCAAAAAATAATTTTTTACTGTCGCAAATTTTAATTGCGCCAGGGATTGCCTTTTCTATAGTAAATTATTCAAAAAATAATTTTTTACTGTCGCAAATTTTAAATACGACAGGGATTGCCTTTTCTATAGTAAATTATTCAAAAAATAATTTTCTACTGTCGCAAATTTTAATTACGCCAGGGATTGCCTTTTCTATAGTAAATTATTCAAAAAATAATTTTTTACTGTCGCAAATTTTAATTGCGCCAGGGATTGCCTTTTCTATAGTAAATTATTCAAAAAATAATTTTCTACTGTCGCAAATTTTAATTGCGCCAGGGATTGCCTTTTCTACAGTAAATTTTTCAAAAAATAATTTTCTACTGTCGCAAATTTTAATTGCGCCAGGGATTGACTTTTCTACAGTAAATTTTTCAAAAATTAATTTTATACTGTCGCAAATTTTAAATACGCCAGGGATTGCCTTTTTTATAGTAAATTTTGCAAAAAATAATTTTATACTGTCGCAAATTTTAAGTGCGCCAGAGATTGCCTTTTCTATAGTAAATTATTCAAAAAATAATTTTATACTGTCGCAAATTTTAAGTGCGCCAGGGATTGCCTTTTCTATAGTAAATTATTCAAAAAATAATTTTCTACTGTCGCAAATTTTAATTGCGCCAGGGATTGCCTTTTCTATAGTAAATTATTCAAAAAATAGTTTTTTACTGTCGCAAATTTTAATTGCGCCAGGGATTGCCTTTTCTACAGTAAATTTTTCAAAATATTAATTTATTACTGTCGCAAATTTTAAATACGCCAGGGATTGCCTTTTCTATAGTAAACCTTTCAAAAAATAATTTTCTACTGTCGCAAATTTTAATTGCGCCAGGGATTGCCTTTTCTATATTAAATTATTCAAAAAATAATTTTCTACTGTCGCAAATTTTAAATATCCCAGGGATTGCCGATTCTATACTAAATTATTCAAAAAATAATTTTCTACTGTCGCAAATTTTAATTGCGCCAGGGATCGCATTTTCTACAGTAAATTTTTCAAAAATTAATTTTATACTGTCGCAAATTTTAAATACGCCAGGGATTGCCTTTTCTATAGTAAATTTTGCAAAAAATAATTTTATACTGTTGCAAATTTTAAGTGCGCCAGAGATTGCCTTTTCTATAGTAAATTATTCAAAAAATAATTTTATACTGTCGCAAATTTTAAATGCGCCAGGGATTGCCTTTTCTATAGTAAATTATTCAAAAAATAATTTTCTACTGTCGCCAATTTTAATTGCGCCAGGGATTGCCTTTTCTATAGTAAATTATTCAAAAAATAATTTTTTACTGTCGCAAATTTTAATTGCGCCAGGGATTGCCTTTTCTATAGTAAATTATTCAAAAAATAATTTTCTACTGTCGCAAATTTTAATTGCGCCAGGGATTGCCTTTTCTACAGTAAATTTTTCAAAAAATAATTTTCTATTGTCGCAAATTTTAATTGCGCCAGGGATTGCCTTTTCTACAGTAAATTATTCAAAAAATAATTTTATACTGTCGCAAATTTTAAGTGCGCCAGGGATTGCCTTTTCTATAGTAAATTATTCAAAAAATAATTTTCTACTGTCGCAAATTTTAATTGCGCCAGGGATTGCCTTTTCTATAGTAAATTATTCAAAAAATAGTTTTTTACTGTCGCAAATTTTAATTGCGCCAGGGATTGCCTTTTCTACAGTAAATTTTTCAAAATATTAATTTATTACTGTCGCAAATTTTAAATACGCCAGGGATTGCCTTTTCTATAGTAAACCTTTCAAAAAATAATTTTCTACTGTCGCAAATTTTAATTGCGCCAGGGATTGCCTTTTCTATAGTAAATTATTCAAAAAATAATTTTCTACTGTCGCAAATTTTAAATATCCCAGGGATTGCCGATTCTATACTAAATTATTCAAAAAATAATTTTCTACTGTCGCAAATTTTAATTGCGCCAGGGATTGCATTTTCTACAGTAAATTTTTCAAAAATTAATTTTATACTGTCGCAAATTTTAAATACGCCAGGGATTGCCTTTTCTATAGTAAATTTTGCAAAAAATAATTTTATACTGTTGCAAATTTTAAGTGCGCCAGAGATTGCCTTTTCTATAGTAAATTATTCAAAAAATAATTTTATACTGTCGCAAATTTTAAATGCGCCAGGGATTGCCTTTTCTATAGTAAATTATTCAAAAAATAATTTTCTACTGTCGCCAATTTTAATTGCGCCAGGGATTGCCTTTTCTATAGTAAATTATTCAAAAAATAATTTTTTACTGTCGCAAATTTTAATTGCGCCAGGGATTGCCTTTTCTATAGTAAATTATTCAAAAAATAATTTTCTACTGTCGCAAATTTTAATTGCGCCAGGGATTGCCTTTTCTACAGTAAATTTTTCAAAAAATAATTTTCTATTGTCGCAAATTTTAATTGCGCCAGGGATTGCCTTTTCTACAGTAAATTATTCAAAAAAATAATTTTCTACTGTCGCAAATTTTAATTGCGCCAGGGATTGCCTTTTCTATAGTAAATTATTCAAAAAATAATTTTCTACTGTCCCACATTTTAATTACGCCAGGGATTGCCTTTTCTATAGTAAACTATCCTGAAAATAATTTTATACTGTCGCAAATTTTAATTGCGCCAGGGATTGCCTTTTCTATAGTAAATTATTCAAAAAATAATTTTTTACTGTCGCAAATTTTAATTGCGCAAGGGATTGCCTTTTCTACAGTAAATTTTGCAAAAAATAATTTTTTACTGTCGCAAATTTTAATTGCGCCAGGGATTGCCCTTTCTATAGTAAACCTTTCAAAAAATAATTTTCTACTGTCGCAAATTTTAATTGCGCCAGGGATTGCCTTTTCTATAGTAAATTATTCAAAAAATAATTTTCTACTGTCGCAAATTTTAAATATCCCAGGGATTGCCGTTTCTATAGTAAATTATTCAAAAAATAATTTTCTACTGTCGCAAATTTTAATTACGCCAGGGATTGCCTTTTATATAGTAAATTACTCAAAAAATAATTTTTTACTGTCGCAAATTTTAATTGCGCCAGGGATTGCCTTTTCTATAGTAAATTATTCAAAAAATAATTTTCTACTGTCGCAAATTTTAATTGCGCCAGGGATTGCCTTTTCTACAGTAAATTTTTCAAAAAATAATTTTCTACTGTCGCAAATTTTAATTGCGCCAGGGATTGCCTTTTCTACAGTAAATTTTTCAAAAATTAATTTTATACTGTCGCAAATTTTAAATACGCCAGGGATTGCCTTTTCTATAGTAAATTTTGCAAAAAATTATTTTATACTGTCGCAAATTTTAAGTGCGCCAGAGATTGCCTTTTCTATAGTAAATTATTCAAAAAATAATTTTATACTGTCGCAAATTTTAAGTGCGCCAGGGATTGCCTTTTCTATAGTAAATTATTCAAAAAATAATTTTCTACTGTCGCAAATTTTAATTGCGCCAGGGATTGCCTTTTCTATAGTAAATTATTCAAAAAATAGTTTTTTACTGTCGCAAATTTTAATTGCGCCAGGGATTGCCTTTTCTACAGTAAATTTTTCAAAATATTAATTTTTTACTGTCGCAAATTTTAAATACGCCAGGGATTGCCTTTTCTATAGTAAATTATTCAAAAAATAATTTTTTACTGTCGCAAATTTTAATTGCGCCAGGGATTGCCTTTTCTACAGTAAATTTTGCAAAAAATAATTTTTTACTGTCGCAAATTTTAATTGCGCCAGGGATTGCCCTTTCTATAGTAAACCTTTCAAAAAATAATTTTCTACTGTCGCAAATTTTAATTGCGCCAGGGATTGCCTTTTCTATAGTAAATTATTCAAAACATAATTTTCTACTGTCGCAAATTTTAAATATGCCAGGGATTGCCGTTTCTATAGTAAATTATTCAAAAAATAATTTTCTACTGTCGCAAATTTTAATTACGCCAGGGACTGCCTTTTCTATAGTAAATTACTCAAAAAATAATTTTTTACTGTCGCAAATTTTAATTGCGCCAGGGATTGCCTTTTCTATAGTAAATTATTCAAAAAATAATTTTCTACGGTCGCAAATTTTAATTGCGCCAGGGATTGCCTTTTCTACAGTAAATTTTTCAAAAAATAATTTTCTACTGTCCAAATTTTAATTGCGCCAGGGATTGCCTTTTCTACAGTAAATTTTTCAAAAATTAATTTTATACTGTCGCAAATTTTAAATACGCCAGGGATTGCCTTTTCTATAGTAAATTTTGCAAAAAATAATTTTATACTGTCGCAAATTTTAAGTGCGCCAGAGATTGCCTTTTCTATAGTAAATTATTCAAAAAATAATTTTATACTGTCGCAAATTTTAAGTGCGCCAGGGATTGCCTTTTTATAGTAAATTATTCAAAAAATAATTTTCTACTGTCGCAAATTTTAATTACGCCAGGGATTGCCTTTTCTATAGTAAATTATTCACAAAATAATTTTTTACTGTCGCAAATTTTAATTGCGCCAGGGATTGCCTTTTCTATAGTAAATTATTCAAAAAATAATTTTCTACTGTCGCAAATTTTAATTGCGCCAGGGATTGCCATTTCTACAGTAAATTTTTCAAAAATTAATTTTCTACTGTCGCAAATTTTAATTGCGCCAGGGATTGCCTTTTCTACAGTAAATTTTTCAAAAATTAATTTTATACTGTCGCAAATTTTAAATACGCCAGGGATTGCCTTTTCTATAGTAAATTTTGCAAAAAATAATTTTATACTGTCGCAAATTTTAAGTGCGCCAGGGATTGCCTTTTCTATAGTAAATTATTCAAAAAATAATTTTATACTGTCGCAAATTTTAATTACGCCAGGGATTGCCTTTTCTATAGTAAATTATTCAAAAAATAATTTTTTACTGTCGCAAATTTTAAGTGCGCCAGGGATTGCCTTTTCTATAGTAAATTATTCAAAAAATAATTTCCTACTGTCGCAAATTTTAATTACGCCAGGGATTGCCTTTTCTATAGTAAATTATTCAAAAAATAATTTTCTACTGTCGCTAATTTTAATTACGCCAGGGATTGCCTTTTCTATAGTAAATTATTCAAAAAATAATTTTTTACTGTCGCAAATTTTAATTGCGCCAGGGATTGCCTTTTCTATAGTAAATTATTCAAAAAATAATTTTCTTCTGTCGCAAATTTTAATTGCGCCAGGGATTGCCTTTTCTACAGTAAATTTTTCAAAAATTAATTTTATACTGTCGCAAATTTTAAATACGCCAGGGATTGCCTTTTCTATAGTAAATTTTGCAAAAAATAATTTTATACTGTCGCAAATTTTAAGTGCGCCAGGGATTGCCTTTTCTATAGTAAATTATTCAAAATATAATTTTATACTGTCGCAAATTTTAATTGCGCCAGGGATTGCATTTTCTACAGTAAATTTTTCAAAAAGTAATTTTTTACTGTCGCAAATTTTAATTACGTCAGGGATTGCCTTTTCTATAGTAAATTTTTCAAAAAATAATTTTCTACTGTCGCAAATTTTAAATATCCCAGGGATTGCCTTTTCTATAGTAAATTTCTCACAAATTAATTTTTTACTGTCGCAAATTTTAATTACGCCAGGGATTGCCTTTTCTATAGTAAATTATTCAAAAAATAATTTTTTACTGTCGCAAATTTTAATTACGCCAGGGATTGCCTTTTCTATAGTAAATATTTCAAAATATTAATTTTTTACTGTCGCAAATTTTAATTGCGCCAGGGATTGCCTTTTCTATAGTAAATTTTTCAAAATATTAATTTTCAACTGTCGCAAATTTTAATTGCGCCAGGGATTGCCTTTTCTACAGTAAATTTTTCAAAAAATAATTTTCTACTCTCGCAAATTTTAATTACGCCAGGGATTGCCTTTTCTACAGTAAATTATTCAAAAAATAATTTTGTACTGTCGCAAATTTTAATTACGCCAGGGATTGCCTTTTCTATATTAAATTTTTCAAAAAATAATTTTCTACTGTCGCAAATTTTAAGTGCGCCAGGGATTGCTTTTCTATAGTAAATTTCTCACAAAATAATTTTTTACTGTCGCAAATTTTAAGTGCGCCAGGGATTGCCTTTTCTATAGTAAATTTTGCAAAAAATAATTTTTTACTGTCGCAAATTTTAATTGCGCCAGGGATTGCCTTTTCTATAGTAAATTATTCAAAAAATAATTTTCAACTGTCGCAAATTTTAATTGCGCCAGGGATTGCCTTTTCTATAGTAAATTATTCAAAAAATAATTTTATACTGTCGCAAATTTTAAGTGCGCCAGGGATTGCCTTTTCTATAGTAAATTATTCAAAAAATAATTTTCTACTGTCGCAAATTTTAATTACGCCAGGGATTGCCTTTTCTATAGTAAATTATTAAAAAAATAATTTTTTACTGTCGCAAATTTTAATTACGCCAGGGATTGCCTTTTCTATAGTAAATTTTTCAAAATATTAATTTTTTACTGTCGCAAATTTTAATTGCGCCAGGGATTGCCTTTTCTATAGTAAATTTTTCAAAATATTAATTTTTTACTGTCGCAAATTTTAAATACGCCAGGGATTGCCTTTTCTATAGTAAATTATTCAAAAAATAATTTTATACTGTCGCAAATTTTAATTACGCCAGGGATTGCCTTTTCTATAGTAAATTATTCAAAAAATAGTTTTATACTGTCGGAAATTTTAATTACGCCAGGGATTGCCTTTTCTATAGTAAATTATTCAAAAAATAATTTTTTACTGTCGCAAATTTTAATTACGCCAGGGATTGCCTTTTCTATAGTAAATTATTCAAAAAATAATTTTTTACTGTCGCAAATTTTAATTGCGCCAGGGATTGCCTTTTCTATAGTAAATTATTCAAAAAATAATTTTATACTGTCGCAAATTTTAAGTGCGCCAGGGATTACCTTTTCTATAGTAAATTATTCAAAAAATAATTTTTTACTCTCGCTAATTTTAATTGCGCCAGGGATTGCCATTTCTATAGTAAACTTTTCAAAAAATAATTTTCTACTGTCGCAAATTTTAATTGCGCCAGGGATTGCCTTTTCTATAGTAAATTATTCAAAAAATAAGTTTTTACTATCGCAAGTTTTAATTGCGCCAGGGATTGCCTTTTCTACAGTAAATTATTCAAAAAATAATTTCATACTGTCGCAAATTTTAATTACGCCAGGGATTGCCTTTTCTATAGTAAATTATTCAAAAAATAATTTTCTATTGTCGCAAATTTTAACTACGCCACGGATTGCCTTTTCTATAGTAAATTATTCAAAAAATAATTTTTTACTGTCGGAAATTTTAATTGCGCCAGGGATTGCCTTTTCTACAGTAAAATTTTCAAAAAATAATTTTTTACTATCGCAAGTTTTAATTGCGCCAGGGATTGCCTTTTCTACAGTAAATTTTGCAAAAAATAATTTTTTACTGTCGCAAATTTTAATTGCGCCAGGGATTGCCTTTTCTATAGTAAACTTTTCAAAAAATAATTTTCTACTGTCGCAAATTTTAATTGCGCCAGGGATTGCCTTTTCTATAGTAAATTATTCAAAAATAATTTTTTACTATCGCAAGTTTTAATTACGCCAGGGATTGCCTTTTCTACAGTAAATTTTTCAAAAATAATTTTTTACTGTCGCAAATTTTAAATATCCCAGGGATTGCCTTTTCTATAGTAAATTTCTCACAAATTAATTTCTTACTGTCGCAAATTTTAAATACGCCAGGGATTGCCTTTTCTATAGTAAATTATTCAAAACATAATTTTCTACTGTCGCAAATTTTAAATACGCCAGGGATTGCCTTTTCTATAGTAAATTATTCAAAAAATAATTTTTTACTGTCGCAAATTTTAATTACGCCAGGGATTGCCTTTTCTATAGGAAATTATTCAAAAAATAATTTTATACTGTCGCAAATTTTAAGTGCGCCAGGGATTGCCTTTTCTATAGTAAATTATTCAAAAAATAATATTTTACTGTCGCAAATTTCAATTTCGCCAGGTAAATTTTTCAAAAAATAATTTTCTACTGTCGCAAATTTTAAATACGCCAGGGATTGCCTTTTTCTATAGTAAATTATTCAAAAAATAATTTTTTACTGTCGAAAATTTTAAATACGCCAGGGATTGCCTTTTCTATAGTAAATTTTGCAAAAAATAATTATTTACTGTCGCAGATTGTAATTGCGCCAGGGATTACCTTTTCTATAGTAAATTATTCAAAAAATAATTTTTTACTGTCGCAAATTTTAATTGCGCCAGGGATTGCCTTTTCTATAGTTAATTATTCAAAAAATAATTTTTTACTGTCGCAAATTTCAATTTCGCCAGGTAAATTTTTCACAAATTAATTTTTTACTGTCGCAAATTTTAAATACGCCAGGGATTGCCTTTTCTATAGTAAATTATTCAAAAATAATTTTCTACTGTCGCAATTTTAATTACGCCAGGGATTGCGTTTTCTATAGTAAATTATTCAAAAAAATAATTTTCTACTGTCGCAAATTTTAAATATCCCAGGGATTGCCTTTTCTATAGTAAATTATTCAAAAAATAATTTTCTACTGTCGCAAATTTTAATTGCGCCAGGGATTGCCTTTTCTACAGTAAATTTTACAAAAAATAATTTTCTACTGTCGCAAATTTTAATTGCGCCAGGGATTGCCTTTTCTACAGTAAATTTTTCAAAAATTAATTTTATACTGTCGCAAATTTTAAATACGCCAGGGATTGCCTTTTCTATAGTAAATTTTGCAAAAAATAATTTTATACTGTCGCAAATTTTAAGTGCGCCAGGGATTGCCTTTTCTATAGTAAATTATTCAAAAATAATTTTATATTGTCTCAAATTTTAATTACGCCAGGGATTGCCTTTCTATAGTAAATTATTCAAAAAATAATTTTTTTACTGTCGCAAATTTTAATTGCGCCAGGGATTGCCCTTTCTATAGTACATTATTCAAAAAATAATTTTCTACTGTCGCAAATTTTAAATATCCCAGGGATTGCCTTTTCTATAGTAAATTATTCAAAAAATAATTTTCTACTGTCGCAAATTTTAATTGTGCCAGGGATTGCCTTTTCTATAGTAAATTTTGCAAAAAATAATTTTGTACTGTCGCAAATTTCAATTTCGCCAGGTAAATTTTTCACAAATTAATTTTTTACTGTCGCAAATTTTAAATACGCCAGGGCTTGCCTTTTCTATAGTAAATTATTCAAAAAATAATTTTTCTACTGTCGCAAATTTTAATTACGCCAGGGATTGCCTTTTCTATAGTAAATTATTCAAAAAAATAATTTTCTACTGTCGCAAATTTTAAATATCCCAGGGATTGCCTTTTCTATAGTAAATTATTCAAAAAATAATTTTTTACTGTCGCAAATTTCAATTTCGCCAGTTAAATTTTTCAAAAAATAATTTTCTACTGTCGCAAATTTTAAATACGCCAGGGATTGCCTTTTTCTATAGTACAATTATTCAAAAAATAATTTTTTACTGTCGAAAATTTTAAATACGCCAGGGATTGCCTTTTCTATAGTAAATTTCGCAAAAAATAATTATTTACTGTCGCAAATTTTAATTACGCCAGGGATTGCCTTTTCTATAGGAAATTATTCAAAAAATAATTTTATACTGTCGCAAATTTTAAGTGCGCCAGGGATTGCCTTTTCTATAGTAAATTATTCAAAAAATAATTTTTTACTGTCGCAAATTTCAATGTCGCCAGGTAAATTTTTCAAAAAATAATTTTCTACTGTCGCAAATTTTAAATACGCCAGGGATTGCCTTTTTCTATAGTAAATTATTCAAAAAATAATTTTTTACTGTCGAAAATTTTAAATACGCCAGGGATTGCCTTTTCTATAGTAAATTTTGCAAAAAATAATTATTTACTGTCGCAAATTGTAATTGCGCCAGGGATTACCTTTTCTATAGTAAATTATTCAAAAAATAATTTTTTACTGTCGCAAATTTTAATTGCGCCAGGGATTGCCTTTTCTATAGTTAATTATTCAAAAAATAATTTTTTATTGTCGCAAATTTCAATTTCGCCAGGTAAATATTTCACAAATTAATTTTTTACTGTCACAAATTTTAAATACGCCAGGGATTGCCTTTTCTATAGTAAATTATTCAAAAAATAATTTTCTACTGTCGCAAATTTTAATTACGCCAGGGATTGCCTTTTCTATAGTAAATTATTCAAAAAATAATTTTCTACTGTCGCAAATTTTAAATATCCCAGGGATTGCCTTTTCTATAGTAAATTATTCAAAAAATAATTTTCTACTGTCGCAAATTTTAATTGCGCCAGGGATTGCCTTTTCTACAGTAAATTTTTCAAAAAATAATTTTCTACTGTCGCAAATTTTAAGTGCGCCAGGGATTGCCTTTTCTATAGTAAATTATTCAAAAAATAATTTTTTACTGTCGCAAATTTTAATTGCGCCAGCGATTGCCCTTTCTATAGTAAATTATTCAAAAAATAATTTTCTACTCTCGCAAATTTTAATTGCGCCAGGGATTGCCTATTCTACAGTAAATTTTTCAAAAATTAATTTTATACTGTCGCAAATTTTAAATACGCCAGGGATTGCCTTTTCTATAGTAAATTTTGCAAAAAATAATTTTATACTGTCGCAAATTTTAAGTGCGCCAGGGATTGCCTTTTCTATAGTAAATTATTCAGAAAATAATTTTATATTGTCTCAAATTTTAATTACGCCAGGGATTGCCTTTTCTATAGTAAATTATTCAAAAAATTATTTTTTACTGTCGCAAATTTTAATTGCGCCAGGGATTGCCCTTTCTATAGTAATTTATTCAAAAAATAATTTTCTACTGTCGCAAATTTTAATTGCGCCAGGGATTGCCTTTTCTACAGTAAATTTTTCAAAAAATAATTTTCTACTGTCGCAAATTTTAATTACGCCAGGGATTGCCTTTTCTACAGTAAATTATTCAAAAATTAATTTTATACTGTCGCAAATTTTAAATACGCCAGGGATTGCCTTTTCTATAGTAAATTTTGCAAAAAATAATTTTATACTGTCGCAAATTTTAAGTGCGCCAGGGATTGCCTTTTCTATAGTAAATTATTCAAAAAATAATTTTTTACTGTCGCAAATTTTAATTGCGCCAGGGACTGCCCTTTCTATAGTAAATTATAAAAAAAATAATTTTCTACTGTCGCAAATTTTAATTGCGCCAGGGATTGCCTTTTCTACAGTAAATTTTTCAAAAATTAATTTTATACTGTCGCAAATTTTAAATACGCCAGGGATTGCCTTTTCTATAGTAAATTTTGCAAAAAATAATTTTATACTGTCGCAAATTTTAAGTGCGCCAGGGATTGCCTTTTCTATAGTAAATTATTCAAAAAATAATTTTATATTGTCTCAAATTTTAATTACGCCAGGGATTGCCTTTTCTATAGTAAATTATTCAAAAAATAATTTTCTACTGTCGCAAATTTTAAATATCCCAGGGATTGCCTTTTCTATAGTAAATTATTCAAAAAATAATTTTCTACTGTCGCAAATTTTAATTGCGCCAGGGATTGCCTTTTCTATAGTAAATTATTCAAAAAATAATTTTTTACTGTCGCAAATTTTAATTGCGCCAGGGACTGCCCTTTCTATAGTAAATTTTTCACAAATTAATTTTTTACTGTCACAAATTTTAAATACGCCAGGGATTGCCTTTTCTATAGTAAATTATTCAAAAAATAATTTTCTACTGTCGCAAATTTTAATTACGCCAGGGGTTGCCTTTTCTATAGTAAATTATTCAAAAAATAATTTTCTACTGTCGCAAATTTTAAATATCCCAGGGATTGCCTTTTCTATAGTAAATTATTCAAAAAAATAATTTTCTGCTGTCGCAAATTTTAATTGCGCCAGGGATTGCCTTTTCTACAGTAAATTTTTTCAAAAATAATTTTCTACTGTCGCAAATTTTAAGTGCGCCAGGGATTGCCTTTTCTATAGTAAATTATTCAAAAAATAATTTTTTACTGTCGCAAATTTTAATTGCGCCAGGGATTGCCCTTTCTATAGTAAATTATTCAAAAAAATAATTTTCTACTGTCGCAAATTTTAATTGCGCCAGGGATTGCCTTTTCTACAGTAAATTTTTCAAAAATTAATTTTATACTGTCGCAAATTTTAAATACGCCAGGGATTGCCTTTTCTATAGTAAATTTTGCAAAAAATAATTTTATACTGTCGCAAATTTTAAGTGCGCCAGGGATTGCCTTTTCTATAGTAAATTATTCAAAAAATAATTTTATATTGTCTCAAATTTTAATTACGCCAGGGATTGCCTTTTCTATAGTAAATTATTCAAAAAATTATTTTTTACTGTCGCAAATTTTAATTGCGCCAGGGATTGCCCTTTCTATAGTAAATTATTCAAAAAATAATTTTCTACTGTCGCAAATTTTAATTGCGCCAGGGATTGCCTTTTCTACAGTAAATTTTTCAAAAAATAATTTTCTACTGTCGCAAATTTTAATTACGCCAGGGATTGCCTTTTCTACAGTAAATTATTCAAAAATTAATTTTATACTGTCGCAAATTTTAAATACGCCAGGGATTGCCTTTTCTATAGTAAATTTTGCAAAAAATAATTTTATACTGTAGCAAATTTTTAAGTGCGCCAGGGATTGCCTTTTCTATAGTAAATTATCCAAAAAATAATTTTTTACTGTCGCAAATTTTAATTGCGCCAGGGATTGCCCTTTCTATAGTAAATTATTCAAAAAATAATTTTCTACTGTCGCAAATTTTAATTGCGCCAGGGATTGCCTTTTCTACAGTAAATTTTTCAAAAATTAATTTTATACTGTCGCAAATTTTAAATACGCCAGGGATTGCCTTTTCTATAGTAAATGCAAAAAATAATTTTATACTGTCGCAAATTTTAAGTGCGCCAGGGATTGCCTTTTCTATAGTAAATTATTCAAAAAATAATTTTATATTGTCTCAAATTTTAATTACGCCAGGGATTGCCTTTTCTATAGTAAATTATTCAAAAAATTATTTTTTACTGTCGCAAATTTTAATTGCGCCAGGGATTGCCCTTTCTATAGTAAATTATTCAAAAAATAATTTTCTACTGTCGCAAATTTTAATTGCGCCAGGGATTGCCTTTTCTACAGTAAATTTTTCAAAAATAATTTTCTACTGTCGCAAATTTTAATTACGCCAGGGATTGCCTTTTCTATAGTACATTATTCACAAAATAATTTTTTACTGTCGCAAATTTTAATTGCGCCAGGGATTGCCTTTTCTATAGTAAATTATTCAAAAAATAATTTTCTACTGTCGCAAATTTTAATTACGCCAGGGATTGCCTTTTCTACAGTAAATTTTTCAAAAAATAATTTTCTACTGTCGCAAATTTTAAGTGCGCCAGGGATTGCCTTTTCTATAGTAAATTTCTCACAAAATAATTTTTTACTGTCGCAAATTTTAAGTGCGCCAGCGATTGCCTTTTCTATAGTAAATTTTGCAAAAAATAATTTTTTACTGACGCAAATTTTAATTGCGCCAGGGATTGCCTTTTCTATAGTAAACTTTTCAAAAAATAATTTTGTAATGTCGCAAATTTTAATTGCGCCAGGGATTGCCTTTCCTATAGTAAATTATTCAAAAAATTATTTTTTACTATCGCAAGTTTTAATCGCGCCAGGGATTGCCTTTTCTACATTAAATTATTCAAAAAATAATTTTATACTGTCGGCAAATTTTAATTACGCCAGGGATTGCCTTTTCTATAGTAAATTATTCAAAACTTAATTTTCTACTGTCGCAAATTTTAATTACGCCAGGGATTGCCTTTTCTATAGTAAATTATTCAAAAAATAATTTTTTACTGTCGCAAATTTTAATTGCGCCAGGGATTGCCTTTTCTACAGTAAATTTTTCAAAAAATAATTTTCTACTATCGCAAGTTTTAATTGCGCCAGGGATTGCCTTTTCTACAGTAAATTTTGCAAAAAATAATTTTTTACTGTCGCAAATTTTAATTGCGCCAGGGATTGCCTTTTCTATAGTAAACTTTTCAAAAAATAATTTTCTACTGTCGCAAATTTTAATTGCGCCAGGGATTGCCTTTTCTACAGTAAATTTTTCAAAACATAATTTTCTATTGTCGCAAATTTTAATTGCGCCAGGGATTGCCTTTTCTACAGTAAATTTTTCAAAAATTAATTTTATACTGTCGCAAATTTTAAATACGCCAGGGATTGCCTTTTCTATAGTAAATTTTGCAAAAAATAATTTTTTACTGTCGCAAATTTTAATTGCGCCAGGGATTGCCTTTTCTATAGTAAACTTTTCAAAACTTAATTTTCTACTGTCGCAAATTTTAATTACGCCAGGGATTGCCTTTTCTATAGTAAATTATTCAAAAAATAATTTTTTACTATCGCAAATTTTAATTGCGCCAGGGATTGCCTTTTCTACAGTAAATTTTCTCACAAATTAATTTCTTACTGTCGCAAATTTTAAATACGCCAGGGATTGCCTTTTCTATAGTAAATTATTCAAAACATAATTTTCTACTGTCGCAAATTTTAAATACGCCAGGGATTGCCTTTTCTATAGTAAATTATTCAAAAAATAATTTTTTACTGTCGCAAATTTTAATTACGCCAGGGATTGCCTTTTCTATAGTAAATTATTCAAAAAATAATTTTATACTGTCGCAAATTTTAAGTGCGCCAGGGATTGCCTTTTCTATAGTAAATTATTCAAAAAATAATTTTTTACTGTCGCAAATTTCAATTTCGCCAGGTAAATTTTTCAAAAAATAATTTTCTACTGTCGCAAATTTTAAATACGCCAGGGATTCCCTTTTTCTATAGTAAATTTTTCAAAAAATAATTTTTTACTGTCGAAAATTTTAAATACGCCAGGGATTGCCTTTTCTATAATAAATTTTGCAAAAAATAATTATTTACTGTCGCAAATTGTAATTGCGCCAGGGATTACCTTTTCTATAGTAAATTATTCAAAAAATAATTTTTTACTGTCGCAAATTTTAATTGCGCCAGGGATTGCCTTTTCTATAGTTAATTATTCAAAAAATAATTTTTTACTGTCGCAAATTTCAATTTCGCCAGGTAAGTTTTTCACAAATTAATTTTTTACTGTCGCAAATTTTGAATACGCCAGGGATTGCCTTTTCTATAGTAAATTATTCAAAAAATAATTTTCTACTGTCGCAAATTTTAATTACGCCAGGGATTGCCTTTTCTATAGTAAATTATTCAAAAAATAATTTTCTACTGTCGCAAATTTTAAATATCCCAGGGATTGCCTTTTCTATAGTAAGTTATTCAAAAAATAATTTTCTATTGTCGCAAATTTTTAAATACGCCAGGGATTGCCTTTTCTATAGTAAATTATTCAAAAAATAATTTTACACTGTCCCAAATTTTAATTACGCCAGGGATTGCCTTTTCTATAGTAAATTATTCAAAAAATAATTTTATACTGTCGCAAATTTTAATTGCGCCAGGGATTGCCTTTTCTATAGTAAATTATTCAAAAAATAATTTTTTACTGTCGCAAATTTTAATTGCGCCAGGGTTGACTTTTCTACAGTAAATTTTTCAAAATATTAATTTTTTACTGTCGCAAATTTTAAATACGCCAGGGATTGCCTTTTCTATAGTAAATTTTGCAAAAAAAATTTTTTTACTGTCGCAAATTTTAATTGCGCCAGGTATTGCCTTTTCTATAGTAAACTTTTTAAAAAATAATTTTCTACTGTCGCAAATTTTAATTGCGCCAGGGATTGCCTTTTCTATAGTAAATTATTCAAAAAATAATTTTCTACTGTCGCAAATTTTAAATATCCCAGGGATTGCCTTTTCTATAGTAAATTATTCAAAAAATAATTTTATACTGTCGCAAATTTTAATTACGCCAGGGATTGCCTTTTCTATAGTAAATTTTGCAAAAAATAATTTTATACTGTCGCAAATTTTAAGTGCGCCAGGGATTGCCTTTTCTATAGTAAATTATTCAAAAAATAATTTTTTACTGTCGCAAATTTTAATTGCGCCAGGGATTGCCTTTTCTACAGTAAATTATTCAAAAAATAATTTTCAACTGTCGCAAATTTTAATTGCGCCAGGTATTACCTTTTCTATAGTAAATTATTCAAAAAATAATTTTCTACTGTCTCAAATTTTAATTGCGCCAGGGATTGCCTTTTCTACAGTAAATTATTCAAAAAATAATTTTCAACTGTCGCAAATTTTAATTGCGCCAGGGATTGCCTTTTCTATAGTAAATTATTCAAAAAATAATTTTCTACTGTCGCAAATTTTAATTACGCCAGGGATTGCCTTTTCTATAGTAAATTATTCAGAAAATAATTTTATACTGTCGCAAATTTTAATTGCGCCAGGGATTGCCTTTTCTATAGTAAATTATTCAAAAAATAATTTTTTACTGTCGCAAATTTTAATTGCGCCAGGGATTGCCTTTTCTACAGTAAATTTTGCAAAAAATAATTTTTTACTGTCGCAAATTTTAATTGCGCCAGGGATTGCCTTTTCTATAGTAAACTTTTCAAAAAATAATTCTCTACTGTCGCAAATTTTAATTGCGCCAGGGATTGCCTTTTCTATAGTAAATTATTCAAAAAAATAATTTTCTACTGTCGCAAATTTTAAATATACCAGGGATTGCCGTTTCTATAGTAAATTAATCAAAAAATAATTTTCTACTGTCGCAAATTTTAATTACGCCAGGGATTGCCTTTTCTATAGTAAATTATTCAAAAAATAATTTTATACTGTCGCAAATTTTAATTGCGCCAGAGATTGCCTTTTCTATAGTAAATTATTCAAAAAATAATTTTCTAATGTCGCAAATTTTAATTGCGCCAGGGATTGCCTTTTCTACAGTAAATTTTTCAAAGAATAATTTTCTACTGTCGCAAATTTTAATTGCGCCAGGGATTGCCTTTTCTACAGTAAATTTTTCAAAAATTAATTTTATACTGTCGCAAATTTTAAATACGCCAGGGATTGCCTTTTCTATAGTAAATTTTGCAAAAAAATAATTTTATACTGTCGCAAATTTTAAGTGCGCCAGGGATTGCCTTTTCTATAGTAAATTATTCAAAAAATAATTTTATACTGTCGCAAATTTTAAGTGCGCCAGGGATTGCCTTTTCTATAGTAATTTATTCAAAAAATAATTTTCTACTCTCGCAAATTTTAATTGCGCCAGGGATTGCCTTTTCTATAGTAAATTATTCAAAAAATAATTTTTTACTGTCGCAAATTTTAATTGCGCCAGGGATTGCCTTTTCTACAGTAAATTTTTCAAAATATTAATTTTTTACTGTCGCAAATTTTAAATACGCCAGGGATTGCCTTTTCTATAGTAAATTATTCAAAAAATAATTTTTTACTGTCGCAAATTTTAATTGCGCCAGGGATTGCCTTTTCTATAGTAAATTATTCAAAAAATAATTTTTTACTGTCGCAAATTTTAAATACGCCAGGGATTGCCTTTTCTATAGTAAATAATTCAAAAGTAATTTTCTACTGTCGCAAATTTTAATTACGCCAGGGATTGCCTTTTCTATAGTAAATTATTCCAAAAATAATTTTTAACTGTCGCAAATTTTAAGTGCGCCAGGATTGCCTTTTCTATAGTAAATTATTCAAAAAATAATTTTCTACTGTCGCAAATTTTAATTACGCCAGGGATTGCCTTTTCTATAGTAAATTATTCAAAAAATAATTTTCTGCTGTCGCAAATTTTAAATACGCCAGGATTGCCTTTTCTATAGTAAATTATTCAAAAAATAATTTTTACTGTCGAAAATTTTAAATACGCCAGGGATTGCCTTTTCTATAGTAAATTTTGCAAAAAATAATTATTTACTGTCGTCAATTGTAATTGCGCCAGGGATTACCTTTCTATAGTAAATTATTCAAAAAATAATTTTTTACTGTCGCAAATTTTAATTGCGCCAGGGATTGCCTTTTCTATAGTTAATTATTCAAAAAATAATTTTCAACTGTCGCAAATTTCAATTTCGCCAGGTAAATTTTTCACAAATTAATTTTTTTACTGTCGCAAATTTTAAATACGCCAGGGGATTGCCTTTTCTATAGTAAATTATTCAAAACATAATTTTCTACTGTCGCAAATTTTAATTACGCCAGGGATTGCCTTTTCTATAGTAAATTATTCAAAAAATAATTTTCTACTGTCGCAAATTTTAAATAACCCAGGGATTGCCTTTTCTATAGTAAATTATTCAAAAAATAATTTTCTACTGTCGCAAATTTTAATTACGCCAGGGATTACCTTTTTCTATAGTAAATAATTCAAAAAATAATTTTCTGCTGTCGCAAATTTTAAATACGCCAGGGATTGCCTTTTCTATAGTAAATTATTCAAAAAATAATTTTTTACTGTCGAAAATTTTAAATACGCCAGGGATTGCCTTTTCTATAGTAAATTTTGCAAAAAATAATTATTTACTGTCGCCAATTGTAATTGCGCCAGGGATTACCTTTCTATAGTAAATTATTCAAAAAATAATTTTTTACTGTCGCAAATTTAATTGCACCAGGGTTTGCGTTTTCTATAGTAAATTATTCAAAAAATAATTTTCTACTGTCGCAAATTTTAATTGCGCCAGGGATTGCCTTTTCTACAGTAAATTTTTCAAAAAATAATTTTCTACTGTCGCAAATTTTAATACGCCAGGGATTGCCTTTTCTATAGTAAATTTTGCAAAAAAATAATTTTATACTGTCGCAAATTTTAATTGCGCCAGGGATTGCCTTTTCTATAGTAAATTATTCAAAAAATAATTTTTTACTCTCGCAAATTTTAATTACGCCAGGGATTGCCTTTTCTACAGTAAATTTTCAAAATATTAATTTTTTACTGTCGCAAATTTTAAATACGCCAGGGATTGCCTTTTCTATAGTAAATTTTGCAAAAAATAATTTTTTACTGTCGCAAATTTTAATTGCGCCAGGGATTGCCTTTTCTATAGTAAAGTTTTCAAAAAATAATTTTCTACTGTCGCAAATTTTAATTGCGCCAGGGATTGCCTTTTCTATAGTAAGTTATTCAAAAAAATAATTTTCTACTGTCGCAAATTTTAAATATCCCAGGGATTGCCTTTTCTATAGTAAATTATTCAAAAAATAATTTTATACTGTCGCAAATTTTAATTACGCCAGGGATTGCCTTTTCTATAGTAAATTTTGCAAAAATAATTTTATACTGTCGCAAATTTTAAGTGCGCCAGGGATTGCCTTTTCTATAGTAAATTATTCAAAAAATAATTTTTTACTGTCGCAAATTTAATTGCGCCAGGGATTGCCTTTTCTACAGTAAATTATTCAAAAAATAATGTTCAACTGTCGCAAATTTTAATTGCGCCAGGGATTGCCTCTTCTATAGTAAATTATTCAAAAAATAATTTTCTACTGTCGCAAATTTTAATTGTGCCAGGGATTGCCTTTTCTACAGTAAATTATTCAAAAAATAATTTTCTACTGTCGCAAATTTTAATTGCGCCAGGGATTGCCTTTTCTATAGTAAATTATTCAAAAAATAATTTTTTACTGTCGCAAATTTTAATTGCGCCAGGGATTGCCTTTCTACAGTAAATTTTGCAAAAAATAATTTTTTACTGTCGCAAATTTTAATTGCGGCAGGGATTGCCTTTCTATAGTAAACTTTCAAAAAATAATTTTCTACTGTCGCAAATTTTAATTGCGCCAGGGATTGCCTTTTCTATAGTAAATTATTCAAAAAATAATTTTCTACTGTCGCAAATTTTAAATATCCCAGGGACTGCCGTTTGTATAGTAAATTATTCAAAAAATAATTTTCTACTGTCGCAAATTTTAATTACGCCAGGGATTGCCTCTTCTATAGTAAATTATTCAAAAAATAATTTTTTACTGTCGCAAATTTTAATTGCGCCAGGGATTGCCTTTTCTGTAGTAAATTATTCAAAAAATAATTTTCTACTGTCGCAAATTTTAATTACGCCAGGGATTGCCTTTTCTATAGTAAATTATTCAAAAAATAATTTTATACTGTCGCAAATTTTAATTGCGCCAGGGATTGCCTTTTCTATAGTAAATTATTCAAAAAATAATTTTTTTACTGTCGCAAATTTTAATTGCGCCAGGGATTGCCTTTTCTGTAGTAAATTATTCCAAAAATAATTTTATACTGTCACAAATTTTAATTGCGCCAGGGATTGCCTTTTCTACAGTAAATTTTTCAAAAAATTAATTTTCTACTGTCGCAAATTTTAATTGCGCCAGGGATTGCCTTTTTCTACAGTAAATTTTTCAAAAATTAATTTTATACTGTCGCAAATTTTAAATACGCCAGGGATTGCCTTTTCTATAGTAAATTTTGCAAAAAATAATTTTATACTGTCGCAAATTTTTAATATCCCAGGGACTGCCGTTTCTATAGTAAATTATTCAAAAAATAATTTTCTACTGTCGCAAATTTTAATTACGCCAGGGATTGCCTTTTCTATAGTAAATTATTCAAAAATAATTTTTTACTGTCGCAAATTTTAATTGCGCCAGGGATTGCCTTTTCTGTAGTAAATTATTCAAAAAATAATTTTCTACTGTCGCAAATTTTAAGTGCGCCAGGGATTGCCTTTTCTATAGTAAATTATTCAAAAAATAATTTTATACTGTCGAAAATTTTAATTGCGCCAGGGATTGCCTTTTCTATAGTAAATTATTCAAAAAATAATTTTCTACTGTCGCAAATTTTAATTGCGCCAGGGATTGCCTTTTCTATAGTAAATTATTCAAAAAATAACTTTTTACTGTCGCAAATTTTAATTGCGCCAGGGATTGCCTTTTCTACAGTAAATTTTTCAAAATATTAATTTTTTACTGTCGCAAATTTAAATACGCCAGGGATTGCCTTTTCTATAGTAAATTATTCAAAAAATAATTTTTTACTGTCGCAAATTTTAATTGCGCCAGGGATTGCCTTTTCTATAGTAAATTATTCAAAAAATAATTTTTTACTGTCGCAAATTTTAAATACGCCAGGGATTGCCTTTTCTATGGTAAATTATTCAAAAAATAATTTTCTACTGTCGCAAATTTTAATTACGCCAGGGATTGCCTTTTCTATAGTAAATTATTCAAAAAATAATTTTTTACTGTCGCAAATTTTAATTGCGCCAGCGATTGCCTTTTCTATAGTAAATTATTCAAAAATAATTTTCTACTGTCGCAAATTTTAATTGCGCCAGGGATTGCCTTTTCTACAGTAAATTTTCAAAAAAATAATTTTCTACTGTCGCAAATTTTAATTGCGCCAGGGATTGCCTTTTCTACAGTAAATTTTGCAAAAATTAATTTTATACTGTCGCAAATTTTAAATACGCCAGGGATTGCTTTTCTATAGTAAATTTTGCAAAAAATAATTTTATACTGTCGCAAATTTTAAGTGCGCCAGGGATTGCCTTTTCTATAGTAAATTATTAAAAAAATAATTTTATACTGTCGCAAATTTTAATTACGCAGGGATTGCCTTTTCTACAGTAAATTTTTCAAAAATTAATTTTATACTGTCGCAAATTTTAAATACGCCAGGGATTGCCTTTTCTATAGTAAATTTTGCAAAAAATAATTTTATACTGTCGCAAAATTTTAAGTGTGCCAGGGATTGCCTTTTCTATAGTAAATTATTCAAAAAATAATTTTATACTGTCGCAAATTTTAATTGCGCCAGGGATTGCATTTTCTACAGTAAACTTTTCAAAAACTAATTTTTTACTGTCGCAAATTTTAATTACGCCAGGGATTGCCTTTTCTATAGTAAAGTTTTCAAAAAATAATTTTCTACTATCGCAAATTTTAAATATCCCAGGATTGCCTTTTCTATAGTAAATTTCTCACAAATTAATTTTTTACTGTCGCAAATTTTAATTACGCCAGGGATTGCCTTTTCTATAGTAAATTATTCAAAAAATAATTTTTTACTGTCGCAAATTTTAAATATCCCAGCGATTGCCTTTTCTATAGTAAATTATTCAAAAAATAATTTTCTACTGTCGCAAATTTTAATTACGCCAGGGATTGCCTTTTCTACAGTAAATTTTTCAAAAATTAAGTTTATACTGTCGCAAATTTTAAATACGCCAGGGATTGCCTTTTCTATAGTAAATTATTCAAAAAATAAAATTTTTTACTGTCGCAAATTTTAAATATCCCAGGGATTGCCTTTTCTATAGTAAATTATTCAAAAAATAATTTTCTACTGTCGCAAATTTTAAGTGCGCCAGGGATTGCCTTTTCTATAGTAAATTATTCAAAAAATAATTTTTTACTGTCGCAAATTTTAAGTGCGCCAGGGATTGCCTTTTCTATAGTAAATTATTCAAAAAATAATTTATACTGTCGCAAATTTTAATTACGCCAGGGATTGCCTTTTCTATAGTAAATTATTCAAAAAATAATTTTTATACTGTCGCAAATTTTAATTACGCCAGGGATTGCCTTTTCTATAGTAAATTATTCAAAAAATAATTTTTTACTGTCGCAAATTTTAATTGCACCAGGGATTGCCTTTTCTATAGTAAATTATTCAAAAAATAATTTTCTACTGTCGCAAATTTTAATTACGCCAGGGATTGCCTTTTCTATAGTAAATTATTCAAAAAATAATTTTTTACTGTCGCAATTTTAAGTGCGCCAGGGATTGCCTTTTCTATAGTAAATTATTCAAAAAATAATTTTATACTGTCGCAAATTTTAATTACGCCAGGATTGCCTTTTCTATAGTAAATTATTCAAAAAATAATTTTTTACTGTCGCAAATTTTAATTGCACCAGGGATTGCCTTTTCTATAGTAAATTATTCAAAAAATAATTTTTTACTGTCGCAAATTTTAAATATCCCAGCGATTGCCTTTT
>CAWVNZ010002640.1:0-137087 GCA_963930735.1 Dioctria linearis
CAATCCCTGGCGTAATTAAAATTTGCGACAGTATAAAATTATTTTTTGAATAATTTACTATAGAAAAGGCAATCCCTGGCGTAATTAAAATTTGCGACAGTAGAAAATTATTTTTTGAATAATTTACTATAGAAAAGGCAATACCTGGCGTATTTAAAATTTGCGACAGTATAAAATTAATTTTTGAAAAATTTACTATAGAAAAGGCAATCCCTGGCGTAATTAAAATTTGCGACAGTAGAAAATTATTTTTGGATAATTTACTATAGAAAAGGCAATCCCAGGCGTATTTAAAATTTGCGACAGTTGAAAATTATTTTTGAATAATTTACTATAGAAAAGGCAATCCCTGGCGTAATTAAAATTTGCGACAGTATAAAATTATTTTTTGAATAATTTACTATAGAAAAGGCAATCCCTGGCGTAATTAAAATTTGCGACAGTTGAAAATTATTTTTTGAATAATTTACTATAGAAAAGGCAATCCCTGGCGCAATTAAAATTTGCGACAGTAAAAAATTATTTTTTGCAAAATTTACTATAGAAAAGGCAATCCCTGGGATATTTAAAATTTGCGACAGTAGAAAATTATTTTTTGAATAATTTACTATAAAAAAGGCAATCCCTGGCGTATTTAAAATTTGCGACAGTAGAAAATTATTTTTTGAATAATTTACTATAGAAAAGGCAATCCCTGGCGTAATTAAAATTTGTGACAGTAGAAAATTATTTTTTGAATAATTTACTATAGAAAAGGCATTCCCTGGCGTAATTAAAATTTGCGAGAGTAGAAAATTATTTTTTGAATAATTTACTATAGAAAAGGCAATCCCTGGCGCACTTAAAATTTGCGACAGTAGAAAATTATTTTTGAATACTATAGAAAAGGCAATCCCTGGCGTAATTAAAACTTGCGATAGTAAAATATTATTTTTTGAAAAATTTACTATAGAAAAGGCAATCCCTGGCGTAATTAAAACTTGCGATAGTAAAATATTATTTTTTGAAAAATTTACTATAGAAAAGGCAATCCCTGGCGCCATTAAAATTTGCGACAGTAGAAAATTATTTTTTGAATAATTTACTATAGAAAAGGCAATCCCTGGCGCACTTAAAATTTGCGACAGTAAAAAATTATTTTGTGAGAAATTTACTATAGAAAAGGCAATCCCTGGGATATTTAAAATTTGCGACAGTAGAAAATTATTTTTTGAATAATTTACTATAGAAAAGGCAATCCCTGACGCACTTAAAATTTGCGACAGTAAAAAATTATTTTTTTTATAATTTACTATAGAAAAGGCAATCCCTGGCGTAATTAAAATTTGCGACAGTAGAAAATTATTTTTTGAATAATTTACTATAGAAAAGGCAATCCCTGGCGTAATTAAAATTTGCGACAGTATAAAATTATTTTTTGAATAATTTACTATAGAAAAGGCAATCCCTGGCGTAATTAAAATTTGCGACAGTAAAAAATTATTTTTGAAAAATTTACTGTAGAAAAGGCAATCCCTGGCGCAATTAAAATTTGCGACAGTAGAAAATTATTTTTTGAATAATTTACTATAGAAAAGGCAATCCCTGGCGTAATTAAAATTTGCGACAGTAAAAAATTATTTTTTGAATAATTTACTATAGAAGAGGCAATCCCTGGCGTATTTAAAATTTGCGACAGTAAGAAATTAATTTGTGAGAAATTTACTATAGAAAAGGCAATCCCTGGGATATTTAAAATTTGCGACAGTAAAAAATTATTTTTTGAAAAATTTACTATAGAAAAGGCAATCCCTGGCGCAATTAAAATGTGCGACAGTATAAAATTATTTTTTGAATAATTTACTATAGAAAAGACAATCCCTGGCGTAATTAAAATTTGCGACAGTATAAAATTATTTTTTGAATACTTTACTATAGAAAAGGCAATCCCTGGCGCACTTAAAATTTGCGACAGTAAAATATTATTTTTTGAATAATTTACTATAGAAAAGGCAATCCCTGGCGTAATTAAAATTTGCGACAGTTGAAAATTATTTTTTGAATAATTTACTTTAGAAAAGGCAATCCCTGGCGCAATTAAAATTTGCGACAGTAAAAAATTATTTTTTGCAAAATTTACTATAGAAAAGGCAATCCCTGGCGTAATTAAAATTTGCGACAGTATAAAATTATTTTTTGAATAATTTACTATAGAAAAGGCAATCCCTGGCGCAATAAAAATTTGCGACAGTAAAAAATTATTTTTTGCAAAATTTACTGTAGAACAGGCAATCCCTGGCGCAACTAAAACTTGCGATAGTAAAAAATTATTTTTTGAATAATTTACTATAGAAAAGGCAATCCCTGGCGCAATTACAATTTGCGACAGTAAAAAATTATTTTTTGAAAAATTTACTGTAGAAAAGGCAATCCCTGTCGCAATTAAAATTTGCGACAGTAGAAAATTATTTTTTGAATAATTTACTATAGAAAAGGCAATCCCTGGCGTAATTAAAATTTGCGACAGTAAAAAATTATTTTTTGAATAATTTACTATAGAAAAGCATATCCCTGGCGCAATTAAAATTTGCGACAGTAGAAAATTATTTTTTGAATAATTTACTATAGAAAAGGCAATCCCTGGCGCACTTAAAATTTGCGACCGTAAAAAATTATTTTGTGAGAAATTTACTATAGAAAAGGCAATCCCTGGCGCAATTAAAATTTTCGACAGTAGAAAATTATTTTTTGAATAATTTGCTATGGAAAAGGCAATCCCTGTCGCAATTAAAATTTGCGACAGTAGAAAATTATTTTTTGAAAAATTTACTATAGAAAAGGCAATCCCTGGCGCACTTAAAATTTGCGACAGTAAAAAATTATTTTTTGAATAATTTACTATAGAAAAGGCAATCCCTGGCGCAATTAAAATTTGCGACAGTAGAAAATTATTTTTTGAATAATTTGCTATGGAAAAGGCAATCCCTGGCGCAATTAAAATTTGCGACAGTAAAAAATTATTTTTTGCAAAATTTACTATAGAAAAGGCAATCCCTGGCGTAATTAAAATTTGCGACAGTATAAAATTATTTTTTGAATAATTTACAATAGAAAAGGCAATCCCTGGCGTAATTAAAATTTGCGACAGTAGAAAATTATTTTTTGAATAATTTACTATAGAAAAGGCAATCCCGGGCGTAATTAAAATTTGCGACAGTAGAAAATTATTTTTTGAATAATTTACTATAGAAAAGGCAATCCCTGGCGTATTTAAAATTTGCGACAGTATAAAATTAATTTTTGAAAAATTTACTATATAAAAGGCAATCCCTGGCGTAATTAAAATTTGCGACAGTAGAAAATTATTTTTTGAATAATTAACTGTAGAAAAGGCAATCCCTGGCGCAATTAAAACTTGCGATAGTAAAAAATTATTTTTTGAATAATTTACTATAGAAAAGGCAATCCCTGGCGTATTTAAAATTTGCGACAGTATAAAATTAATTTTTGAAAAATTTACTATATATAAGGCAATCCCTGGCGTAATTAAAATTTGCGACAGTAGAAAATTATTTTTTGAATAATTTACTATAGAAAAGGCAATCCCTGGCGTAATTAAAATTTGCGACAGTAAAAAATTATTTTTTGAATAATGTACTATAGAAAAGGCAATCCCTGGCGCACTTAAAATTTGCGACAGTAAAAAATTATTTTTTGAATAATTTACTATAGAAAAGGCAATCCCTGGCGTAATTAAAATTTGCGACAGTTGAAAATTATTTTTTGAATAATTTACTATAGAAAACGCAATCCCCGGCGCAATTAAAATTTGCGACAGTATAAAATTATTTTTTGAATAATTTACTATAGAAAAGGCAATCCCTGGCGCAATTAAAATTTGAGACAGTATAAAATTATTTTTTGAATAATTTACTATAGAAAAGGCAATCACTGGCGTAATTAAAATTTGCGACAGTAGAAAATTATTTTTTGAATAATTTACTATAGAAAAGACAATCCCTGGCGCAATTAAAATTTGCGACAGTAGAAAATTATTTTTTGAATAATTTACTATAGAAAAGGCAATCCCTGGCGTAATTAAAACTTGCGACAGTAAAAAATTATTTTTTGAATAATTTACTATAGAAAAGGCAATCCCTGGCGTAATTAGAATTTGCGACAGTAGAAAATTATTTTTTGAATAATTTACTATAGAAAAGGCAATCCCTGGCGTAATTAAAATTTGCGACAGTAAAAAATTATTTTTTGAATAATTTACTATAGAAAAGGCAATCCCTGGCGCACTTAAAATTTGCGACAGTTGAAAATTATTTTTGAATAATTTACTATAGAAAAGCCAATCCCTGGCGTAATTAAAATTTGCGACAGTATAAAATTATTTTTTGAATAATTTACTATAGAAAAGGCAATCCCTGGCGTAATTAAAATTTGCGACAGTAGAAAATTATTTTTTGAATAATTTACTATAGAAAAGGCAATACCTGGCGTATTTAAAATTTGCGACAGTATAAAATTAATTTTTGAAAAATTTACTATAGAAAAGGCAATCCCTGGCGTAATTAAAATTTGCGACAGTAGAAAATTATTTTTGGATAATTTACTATAGAAAAGGCAATCCCAGGCGTATTTAAAATTTGCGACAGTTGAAAATTATTTTTGAATAATTTACTATAGAAAAGGCAATCCCTGGCGTAATTAAAATTTGCGACAGTATAAAATTATTTTTTGAATAATTTACTATAGAAAAGGCAATCCCTGGCGTAATTAAAATTTGCGACAGTTGAAAATTATTTTTTGAATAATTTACTATAGAAAAGGCAATCCCTGGCGCAATTAAAATTTGCGACAGTAAAAAATTATTTTTTGCAAAATTTACTATAGAAAAGGCAATCCCTGGGATATTTAAAATTTGCGACAGTAGAAAATTATTTTTTGAATAATTTACTATAAAAAAGGCAATCCCTGGCGTATTTAAAATTTGCGACAGTAGAAAATTATTTTTTGAATAATTTACTATAGAAAAGGCAATCCCTGGCGTAATTAAAATTTGTGACAGTAGAAAATTATTTTTTGAATAATTTACTATAGAAAAGGCATTCCCTGGCGTAATTAAAATTTGCGAGAGTAGAAAATTATTTTTTGAATAATTTACTATAGAAAAGGCAATCCCTGGCGCACTTAAAATTTGCGACAGTAGAAAATTATTTTTTGAATACTATAGAAAAGGCAATCCCTGGCGTAATTAAAACTTGCGATAGTAAAATATTATTTTTTGAAAAATTTACTATAGAAAAGGCAATCCCTGGCGTAATTAAAACTTGCGATAGTAAAATATTATTTTTTGAAAAATTTACTATAGAAAAGGCAATCCCTGGCGCCATTAAAATTTGCGACAGTAGAAAATTATTTTTTGAATAATTTACTATAGAAAAGGCAATCCCTGGCGCACTTAAAATTTGCGACAGTAAAAAATTATTTTGTGAGAAATTTACTATAGAAAAGGCAATCCCTGGGATATTTAAAATTTGCGACAGTAGAAAATTATTTTTTGAATAATTTACTATAGAAAAGGCAATCCCTGACGCACTTAAAATTTGCGACAGTAAAAAATTATTTTTTTTATAATTTACTATAGAAAAGGCAATCCCTGGCGTAATTAAAATTTGCGACAGTAGAAAATTATTTTTTGAATAATTTACTATAGAAAAGGCAATCCCTGGCGTAATTAAAATTTGCGACAGTATAAAATTATTTTTTGAATAATTTACTATAGAAAAGGCAATCCCTGGCGTAATTAAAATTTGCGACAGTAAAAAATTATTTTTTGAAAAATTTACTGTAGAAAAGGCAATCCCTGGCGCAATTAAAATTTGCGACAGTAGAAAATTATTTTTTGAATAATTTACTATAGAAAAGGCAATCCCTGGCGTAATTAAAATTTGCGACAGTAAAAAATTATTTTTTGAATAATTTACTATAGAAGAGGCAATCCCTGGCGTATTTAAAATTTGCGACAGTAAGAAATTAATTTGTGAGAAATTTACTATAGAAAAGGCAATCCCTGGGATATTTAAAATTTGCGACAGTAAAAAATTATTTTTTGAAAAATTTACTATAGAAAAGGCAATCCCTGGCGCAATTAAAATGTGCGACAGTATAAAATTATTTTTTGAATAATTTACTATAGAAAAGACAATCCCTGGCGTAATTAAAATTTGCGACAGTATAAAATTATTTTTTGAATACTTTACTATAGAAAAGGCAATCCCTGGCGCACTTAAAATTTGCGACAGTAAAATATTATTTTTTGAATAATTTACTATAGAAAAGGCAATCCCTGGCGTAATTAAAATTTGCGACAGTTGAAAATTATTTTTTGAATAATTTACTATAGAAAAGGCAATCCCTGGCGCAATTAAAATTTGCGACAGTAAAAAATTATTTTTTGCAAAATTTACTATAGAAAAGGCAATCCCTGGCGTAATTAAAATTTGCGACAGTATAAAATTATTTTTTGAATAATTTACTATAGAAAAGGCAATCCCTGGCGCAATAAAAATTTGCGACAGTAAAAAATTATTTTTGCAAAATTTACTGTAGAACAGGCAATCCCTGGCGCAACTAAAACTTGCGATAGTAAAAAATTATTTTTTGAATAATTTACTATAGAAAAGGCAATCCCTGGCGCAATTACAATTTGCGACAGTAAAAAATTATTTTTTGAAAAATTTACTGTAGAAAAGGCAATCCCTGTCGCAATTAAAATTTGCGACAGTAGAAAATTATTTTTTGAATAATTTACTATAGAAAAGGCAATCCCTGGCGTAATTAAAATTTGCGACAGTAAAAAATTATTTTTTGAATAATTTACTATAGAAAAGCATATCCCTGGCGCAATTAAAATTTGCGACAGTAGAAAATTATTTTTTGAATAATTTACTATAGAAAAGGCAATCCCTGGCGCACTTAAAATTTGCGACCGTAAAAAATTATTTTGTGAGAAATTTACTATAGAAAAGGCAATCCCTGGCGCAATTAAAATTTTCGACAGTAGAAAATTATTTTTTGAATAATTTGCTATGGAAAAGGCAATCCCTGTCGCAATTAAAATTTGCGACAGTAGAAAATTATTTTTTGAAAAATTTACTATAGAAAAGGCAATCCCTGGCGCACTTAAAATTTGCGACAGTAAAAAATTATTTTTTGAATAATTTACTATAGAAAAGGCAATCCCTGGCGCAATTAAAATTTGCGACAGTAGAAAATTATTTTTTGAATAATTTGCTATGGAAAAGGCAATCCCTGGCGCAATTAAAATTTGCGACAGTAAAAAATTATTTTTTGCAAAATTTACTATAGAAAAGGCAATCCCTGGCGCACTTAAAATTTGCGACAGTAAAAAATTATTTTGTGAGAAATTTACTATAGAAAAGGCAATCCCTGGGATATTTAAAATTTGCGACAGTAGAAAATTATTTTTTGAATTATTTACTATAGAAAAGGCAATCCCTGGTGCAACTACAATTTGCGACAGTAAAAAATTATTTTTTGAAAAATTTACTGTGGAAAAGGCAATCCCTGTCGCAATTAAAATTTGCGACAGTAGAAAATTATTTTTTGAATAATTTACTATAGAAAAGGCAATCCCTGGCGTTATTAAAATTTGCGACAGTAAAAAATTATTTTTTGAATAATTTACTACAGAAAAGGCAATCCCTGGCGCCATTAAAATTTGCGACAGTAGAAAATTATTTTTTGAATAATTTACTATAGAAAAGGCAATCCCTGGCGTAATTAAAACTTGCGATAGTAAAATATTATTTTTTGAAAAATTTACTATAGAAAAGGCAATCCCTGGCGCCATTAAAATTTGCGACAGTAGAAAATTATTTTTTGAATAATTTACTATAGAAAAGGCAATCCCTGGCGCACTTAAAATTTGCGACAGTAAAAAATTATTTTGTGAGAAATTTACTATAGAAAAGGCAATCCCTGGGATATTTAAAATTTGCGACAGTAGAAAATTATTTTTTGAATAATTTACTATAGAAAAGGCAATCCCTGACGCACTTAAAATTTGCGACAGTAAAAAATTATTTTTTGAATAATTTACTATAGAAAAGGCAATCCCTGGCGTAATTAAAATTTGCGACAGTAGAAAATTATTTTTTGAATAATTTACTATAGAAAAGGCAATCCCTGGCGTAATTAAAATTTGCGACAGTATAAAATTATTTTTTGAATAATTTACTATAGAAAAGGCAATCCCTGGCGTAATTAAAATTTGCGACAGTAAAAAATTAATTTTTGAAAAATTTACTGTAGAAAAGGCAATCCCTGGCGCAATTAAAATTTGCGACAGTAGAAAATTATTTTTTGAATAATTTACTATAGAAAAGGCAATCCCTGGCGTAATTAAAATTTGCGACAGTAAAAAATTATTTTTTGAATAATTTACTATAGAAGAGGCAATCCCTGGCGTATTTAAAATTTGCGACAGTAAGAAATTAATTTGTGAGAAATTTACTATAGAAAAGGCAATCCCTGGGATATTTAAAATTTGCGACAGTAAAAAATTATTTTTTGAAAAATTTACTATAGAAAAGGCAATCCTTGGCGCAATTAAAATGTGCGACAGTATAAAATTATTTTTTGAATAATTTACTATAGAAAAGACAATCCCTGGCGTAATTAAAATTTGCGACAGTATAAAATTATTTTTTGAATACTTTACTATAGAAAAGGCAATCCCTGGCGCACTTAAAATTTGCGACAGTAAAATATTATTTTTTGAATAATTTACTATAGAAAAGGCAATCCCTGGCGTAATTAAAATTTGCGACAGTTGAAAATTATTTTTTGAATAATTTACTATAGAAAAGGCAATCCCTGGCGCAATTAAAATTTGCGACAGTAAAAAATTATTTTTTGCAAAATTTACTATAGAAAAGGCAATCCCTGGCGTAATTAAAATTTGCGACAGTATAAAATTATTTTTTGAATAATTTACAATAGAAAAGGCAATCCCTGGCGTAATTAAAATTTGCGACAGTAGAAAATTATTTTTTGATTAATTTACTATAGAAAAGGCAATCCCTGGCGTAATTAAAATTTGCGACAGTATAAAATTATTTTTTGAATAATTTACTATAGAAAAGGCAAACCCTGGCGTATTTAAAATTTGTGACAGTAGAAAATTATTTTTTGAATAATTTACTATAGAAAAGGCAATCCCTGGCGTAATTAAAATTTGCGACAGTAGAAAGTTATTTTTTGAATAATTTACTATAGAAAAGGCAATCCCTGGCGTATTTAAAATTTGCGACAGTAGAAAATTATTTTTTGAATAATTTACTATAGAAAAGGCAATCCCTGGCGCAATAAAAATTTGCGACAGTAAAAAATTATTTTTTGCAAAATTTACTGTAGAACAGGCAATACCTGGCGCAACTAAAACTTGCGATAGTAAAAAATTATTTTTTGAATAATTTACTATAGAAAAGGCAATCCCTGGCGTAATTAAAATTTGCGACAGTAGAAAATTATTTTTTGAATAATTTACTATAGAAAAGGCAATCCCTGGCGTATTTAAAATTTGCGACAGTATAAAATTATTTTTTGAAAAATTTACTATAGAAAACGCAATCCCTGGCCACTTAAAATTTGCGACAGTAAAAAATTATTTTTTGAATAATTTACTATAGAAAAGGCAATCCCTGGCGTAATTAAAATTTGCGACAGTAGAAAATTATTTTTTGAATAATTTACTATGGAAAAGGCAATCCCTGGCGCAATTAAAATTTGCGACAGTAAAAAATTATTTTTTGCAAAATTTACTATAGAAAAGGCAATCCCTGGCGCACTTAAAATTTGCGACAGTAAAAAATTATTTTGTGAGAAATTTACTATAGAAAAGGCAATCCCTGGGATATTTAAAATTTGCGACAGTAGAAAATTATTTTTTGAATAATTTACTATAGAAAAGGCAATCCCTGGCGCAATTACAATTTGCGACAGTAAAAAATTATTTTTTGAAAAATTTACTGTAGAAAAGGCAATCCCTGTCGCAATTAAAATTTGCGACAGTAGAAAATTATTTTTTGAATAATTTACTATAGAAAAGGCAATCCCTGGCGTAATTAAAATTTGCGACAGTAAAAAATTATTTTTTGAATAATTTACTATAGAAAAGGATATCCCTGGCGCAATTAAAATTTGCGACAGTAGAAAATTATTTTTTGAATAATTTACTATAGAAAAGGCAATCCCTGGCGCACTTAAAATTTGCGACAGTAAAAAATTATTTTGTGAGAAATTTACTATAGAAAAAGCAATCCCTGGGATATTTAAAAATTGCGACAGTAGAAAATTATTTTTTGAATAATTTACTATAGAAAAGGCAATCCCTGGCGTAATTAAAATTTGCGACACTATAAAATTATTTTTTGAATAATTTACTATAGAAAAGGCAATCCCTGGCGCACTTAAAATTTGCGACAGTAAAAAATTATTTTTTGAATAATTTACTATAGAAAAGGCAATCCCTGGCGTAATTAAAATTTGCGACAGTTGAAAATTATTTTTTGAATAATTTACTATAGAATAGGCAATCCCTGGCGCAATTAAAATTTGCGACAGGAAAAAATTATTTTTTGAATAATTTACTATAGAAAAGGCAATCCCTGGCGCACTTAAAATTTGCGACAGTAAAAAATTATTTTTTGAATAATTTACTATAGAAATGGCAATCCCTGGCGTAATTAAAATTTGCGACAGTAGAAAATTATTTTTTGAATAATTTACTATAGAAAAGGCAATCCCTGGCGTAATTAAAATTTGCGACAGCATAAAATTAATTTTTGAATAATTTACTATAGAAAAGGCAATCCCTGGCGCACTTAAAATTTGCGACAGTAAAAAATTATTTTTTGAATAATTTACTATAGAAAAGGCAATCCCTGGCGTAATTAAAACTTGCGACAGTAGAAAATTATTTTTTGAATAATTTACTATAGAAAAGGCAATCCCTGGCGTAATTAAAATTTGCGACAGTATAAAATTATTTTTTGAATAATTTACTATAGAAAAGGCAATCCCTGGCGTAATTAAAATTTGCGACAGTAAAAAATTATTTTTTGAAAAATTTACTTTAGAAAAGGCAATCCCTGGTGCAATTAAAATCTGCGACAGTAGAAAATTATTTTTTGAATAATTTACTATATAAAAGACAATCCCTGGCGTAATTAAAATTTGCGACAGTAAAAAATTATTTTTTGAATAATTTACTATAGAAAAGGCAATCCTTGGCGTATTTAAAATTTGCGACAGTAAGAAATTAATTTGTGAGAAATTTACTATAGAAACGGCAATCGCTGGGATATTTAAAATTTGCGACAGTAAAAAATTATTTTTTGAAAAATATACTATAGAAGAGGCAATTCCTGGCGTAATTAAAACTTGCGATAGTAAAAAATTATTTTTTGAAAAATTTACTATAGAAAAGGCAATCCCTGGCGCAATTAAAATTTGCGACAGTAGAAAACTATTTTTTGAATAATTTACTATAGAAAAGGCAATCCCTGGCGCACTTAAAATTTGCGACAGTAAAAAATTATTTTGTGAGAAATTTACTATAGAAAAGGCAATCCCTGGGATAATTAAAATTTGCGACAGTAGAAAATTATTTTTTGAATAATTTACTATAGAAAAGGCAATCCCTGGCGTAATTAAAATTTGCGACAGTATAAAATTATTTTTTGAATAATTTACTATAGAAAAGGCAATCCCTGGCGCACTTAAAATTTGCGACAGTAAAAAATTATTTGTTGAATAATTTACTATAGAAAAGGCAATCCCTGGCGTAATTAAAATTTGCGACAGTAAAAAATTATTTTTTGAATAATTTACTATAGAAAAGGCAATCCCTGGCGTAATTAAAATTTGCGACAGTAGAAAATTATTTTTTGAATAATTTACTATAGAAAACGCAATCCCTGGCGCAATTAAGATTTGCGACAGTATAAAATTATTTTTTGAATAATTTACTATAGAAAAGGCAATCCCTGGCGTAAGTAAAATTTGCGACAGTATAAAATTATTTTTTGAATACTTTACTATAGAAAAGGCAATCCCTGGCGCACTTAACATTTGCGACAGTAAAAAATTATTTTTTGAATAATTTACTATAGAAAAGGCAATCCCTGGCGTAATTAAAATTTGCGACAGTTGAAAAGTATTTTTTGAATAATTTACTATAGAAAAGGCAATCCCTGGCGCAATTAAAATTTGCGACAGTAAAAAATTATTTTTTGCAAAATTTACTATAGAAAAGGCAATCCCTGGCGTAATTAAAATTTGCGACAGTATAAAATTATTTTTTGAATAATTTACTAAAGAAAAGGCAATCCCTGGCGTAATTAAAATTTGCGATAGTAGAAAATTATTTTTTGAATAATTTACTATAGAAAAGGCAATCCCTGGCGTAATTAAAATTTGCGACAGTAGAAAATTATTTTTTGAATAATTTACTATAGAAAAGGCAATCCCTGGCGTACTTAAAATTTGCGAAAATTGAAAATTATTTTTTGAATAATTTACTATAGAAAAGGCAATCCCTGGCGTAATTAAAATTTGCGACAGTTGAAAATTATTTTTTGAATAATTTACTATAGAAAAGGCAATCCCTGGCGTAATTAAAATTTGCGACAGTAAAAAATTATTTTTTGAATAATTTACTATAGAAAAGGCAATTCCTGGCGTAATTAAAATTTGCGACAGTTGAAAATTATTTTTTGAATAATTTACTATAGAAAAGGCAATCCCTGGCGCAATTAAAATTTGCGACAGTAAAAAATTATTTTTTGCAAAATTTACTATAGAAAAGGCAATCCCTGGCGTAATTAAAATTTGCGACAGTATAAAATTATTTTTTGAATAATTTACTATAGAAAAGGCAATCCCTGGCGTAATTAAAATTTGCGACAGTAGAAAATTATTTTTTGAATAATTTACTATAGAAAACGCAATCCCTGGCGCAATTAAAATTTGTGACAGTATAAAATTATTTTTTGAATAATTTACTATAGAAAAGGCAATCCCTGGCGTAATTAAAATTTGCGACAGTATAAAATTATTTTTTGAATAATTTACTATAGAAAAGGCAATCCCTGGCGTAATTAAAATTTGCGACAGTAGAAAATTATTTTTTGAATAATTTACTATAGAAAACGCAATCCCTGGCGCAATTAAAATTTGTGACAGTATAAAATTATTTTTTGAATAATTTACTATAGAAAAGGCAATCCCTGGCGTAATTAAAATTTGCGACAGTATAAAATTATTTTTTGAATAATTTACTAAAGAAAAGGCAATCCCTGGCGTAATTAAAATTTGCGACAGTAGAAACTTATTTTTTGAATAATTTACTATAGAAAAGGCAATCCCTGGCGCAATTAAAATTTGCGACAGTAGAAAATTATTTTTTGAATAATTTACTATAGAAAAGGCAATCCGTGGCGTAATTAAAATTTGCGACAGTAAAAAATTATTTTTTGAATAATTTACAATAGAAAAGGCAATCCCTGGCTTAATTAAAACTTGCGACAGTATAAAATTATTTTTTGAATAATTTACTATAGAAAAGGCAATCCCTGGCGTAATTAAAATTTGCGACAGTAAAAAATTATTTTTTGAATAAAATACTATAGAAAAGGCAATCCCTGGCGCACTTAAAATTTGCGACAGTAGAAAATTATTTTTTGAATAATTTACTATAGAAAAGGCAATCCCTGGCGTAATTAAAATTTGCGACAGTATAAAATTATTTTTTGAATAATTTACTATAGAAAAGGCAATCCCTGCCGTAATTAAAATTTGCGACAGTATAAAATTATTTTTTGAATAATTTACTATGGAAAAGGGAATCCCTGGCGTAACTAAAATTTGCGACAGTAGAAAATTATTTTTTGAATAATTTACTATAGAAAAGGAAATCCCTGGCGTATTTAAAATTTGCGACAGTAGAAAATTATTTTTTGAATAATTTACTATAGAAAAGGCAATCCCTGGCGTATTTAAAATTTGCGACAGTAGAAAATTATTTTTTGAATAATTTACTATAGAAAAGGCAATCCCTGGCGTATTTAAAATATGCGACAGTATAAAATTATTTTTTGAATAATTTACTATAGAAAAGGCAACCCCTGGCGTAATTAATATTTGCGACAGTAGAAAATTATTTTTTGAATAATTTACTATAGAAAAGGCAATCCCTGGCGTAATTAAAATTTGCGACAGTATAAAATTATTTTTTGAATAATTTACTATAGAAAAGGCAATTCCTGGCGCAATTAAAATTTGCGACAGTATAAAATTATTTTTTGAATAATTTACTATAGAAAAGGCAATCCCTGCCGCACTTAAAATTTGCGACAGTAGAAAATTATTTTTTGAATAATTTACTATAGAAAAGGCAATCCCTGGCGTAATTAAAATTTGCGACAGTTGAAAATTATTTTTTGAATAATTTGCTATAGAAAAGGCAATCCCTGGCGTAATTAAAATTTGCGACAGTAGAAAATTATTTTTTGAATAATTTACTATAGAAAAGGCAATCCTTGGCGTATTTAAAATTTGCGACAGTATAAAATTAATTTTTGAAAAATTTACTGTAGAAAAGGCAATCCTTGGCGCAATTAAAATTTGCGACAGTAAAAAAATATTTTTTGAATAATTTACTATAGAAAAGGCAATCCCTGGCGTAATTAAAATTTGCGACAGTAGAAAATTATTTCTTGAATAATTTACTATAGAAAAGGCAATCCCTGGCGTAATTAAAATTTGCGACAGTAAAAAATTATTTTTTGAATAATTTACTATAGAAAAGGCAATCCCTGGCGTAATTAAAATTTGCGACAATAGAAAATTATTTTTTGAATAATTTACTATAGAAAAGGCAATCCCTGGCGCAATTAAAATTTGCGACAGTAGAAAATTATTTTTTGAATAATTTACTATAGAAAAGGCAATCCCTGGCGTAATTAAAATTGCGACAGTAAAAAATTATTTTTTGAATAATTTACTATAGAAAAGGCAATCCCTGGCGCACTTAAAATTTGCGACAGTAAAAAATTATTTTTTGAATAATTTACTATAGAAAAGGCAATCCCTGGCGTAATTAAAATTTGCGACAGTAAAAAATTATTTTTTGAATAATTTACTATAGAAAAGGCAATCCCTGGCGCAATTACAATTTGCGACAGTTGAAAATTATTTTTTGAATAATTTACTATAGAAAAGGCAATCCCTGGCGCAATTAAAATTTGCAACAGTAAACAATTATTTTTTGCAAAATTTACTGTAGAAAAGGCAATCCCTGGCGGATTTGAAATTTGCGACAGTAAAAAATTATTTTTTGAATAATTTACTATAGAAAAGGCAATCCCTGGCGTAATTAAAATTTGCGACAGTAGAAAATTATTTTTTGAATAATTTACTATAGAAAAGGCAATCCCTGGCGTATTTAAAATTTGCGACAGTAGAAAATTATTTTTTGAATAATTTACTATAGAAAAGGCAATCCCTGGCGTATTTAAAATTTGCGACAGTAAAAAATTATTTTTTGAATAATTTACTATAGAAAAGGCAATCCCTGGCGTAATTAAAATTTGCGACAGTATAAAATTATTTTTTGAATAATTTACTATAGAAAAGGCAATCCCTGGCATAATTAAAATTTGCGACAGTAGAAAATTATTTTTTGAATAATTTACTATAGAAAAGGCAATCCCTGGCGTAATTAAAATTTGTGAAAGTAGAAAATTATTTTTTGAATAATTTACTATAGAAAAGGCGTTCCCTGGCGTATTTAAAATTTGCGACAGTAAAAAATTAATTTGTGAGAAATTTACTATAGAAAATGCAATCCCTGGGATATTTAAAATTTGCGACAGTAAAAAATTATTGTTTTGCAAAATTTACTATAGAAAAGGCAATCCCTGGCGTATTTAAAATTTGCGACAGTAAAAAATTATTTTTTGAATAATTTACTATAGAAAAGGCAATCCCTGGCGCAATTAAAATTTGCGACAGTAGAAGATTATTTTTTGAATAATTTACTGTAGAAAGGCAATCCCTCGCGCACTTAAAATTTGCGACAGTATAAAATTATTTTTTGAATAATTTACTATAGAAAAGGCAATCCTTGGCGCACTTAAAATTTGCGACAGTAAAAAATTATTTTTTGAATAATTTACTATAGAAAAGGCAATCCCTGGCGTATTTAAAATTTGCGACAGTAAAAAATTATTTTTTGAATAATTTACTATAGAAAAGGCAATCCCTGGCGCAATTAAAATTTGCGACAGTAGAAAATTATTTTTTGAGTAATTTACCGTAGAAAGGCAATCCCTGGCGCACTTAAAATTTGCTACAGTAAAAAATTATTTTTTGAATAATTTACTATAGAAAAGGCAATCCCTGGCGCACTTAAAATTTGCGACAGTATAAAATTATTTTTTGAATAATTTACTATAGAAAAGGCAATCCCTGGCGTATTTAAAATTTGCGACAGTAGAAAATTATTTTTTGAATAATTTACTATAGAAAAGGCAATCCCTGGCGTATTTAAAATTTGCGACAGTAAAAAATTATTTTTTGAATAATTTACTATAGAAAAGGCAACCCTTGGCGTAATTAAAATTTGCGACAGTATAAAATTATTTTTTGAATAATTTACTATAGAAAAGGCAATCCCTGGCATAATTAAAATTTGCGACAGTAGAAAATTATGTTTTGAATAATTTACTATAGAAAAGGCAATCCCTGGCGTAATTAAAATTTGTGAAAGTAGAAAATTATTTTTTGAATAATTTACTATAGAAAAGGCGTTCCCTGGCGTATTTAAAATTTGCGACAGTAAAAAATTAATTTGTGAGAAATTTACTATAGAAAAGGCAATCCCTGGGATATTTAAAATTTGCGACAGTAAAAAATTATTTTTTTGCAAAATTTACTATAGAAAAGGCAATCCCTGGCGTAATTAAAATTTGCGACAGTAAAAAATTATTTTTTGAATAATTTACTATAGAAAAGGCAATCCCTGGCGCAATTACAATTTGCGACAGTTGAAAATTATTTTTTGAATAATTTACTATAGAAAAGGCAATCCCTGGCGCAATTAAAATTTGCAACAGTAAACAATTATTTTTTGCAAAATTTACTGTAGAAAAGGCAATCCCTGGCGGATTTGAAATTTGCGACAGTAAAAAATTATTTTTTGAATAATTTACTATAGAAAAGGCAATCCCTGGCGTAATTAAAATTTGCGACAGTAGAAAATTATTTTTTGAATAATTTACTATAGAAAAGGCAATCCCTGGCGTATTTAAAATTTGCGACAGTAGAAAATTATTTTTTGAATAATTTACTATAGAAAAGGCAATCCCTGGCGTATTTAAAATTTGCGACAGTAAAAAATTATTTTTTGAATAATTTACTATAGAAAAGGCAATCCCTGGCGTAATTAAAATTTGCGACAGTATAAAATTATTTTTTGAATAATTTACTATAGAAAAGGCAATCCCTGGCATAATTAAAATTTGCGACAGTAAAAAATTATTTTTTGAATAATTTACTATAGAAAAGGCAATCCCTGGCGCAATTAAAATTTGCGACAGTAGAAGATTATTTTTTGAATAATTTACTGTAGAAAGGCAATCCCTGGCGCACTTAAAATTTGCGACAGTATAAAATTATTTTTTGAATAATTTACTATAGAAAAGGCAATCCTTGGCGCACTTAAAATTTGCGACAGTAAAAAATTATTTTTTGAATAATTTACTATAGAAAAGGCAATCCCTGGCGTATTTAAAATTTGCGACAGTAAAAAATTATTTTTTGAATAATTTACTGTAGAATAGGCAATCCCTGGCGCAATTAAAATTTGCGACAGTAGAAATTTATTTTTTGAATAATTTACCGTAGAAAGGCAATCCCTGGCGCACTTAAAATTTGCTACAGTAAAAAATTATTTTTTGAATAATTTACTATAGAAAAGGCAATCCCTGGCGCACTTAAAATTTGCGACAGTAAAAAATTATTTTTTGAATAATTTACTATAGAAAAGGCAATCCCTGGCGTAATTAAAATTTGCGACAGTAAAAAATTATTTTTTGAATAATTTACTATAGAAAAGGCAATCCCTGGCGCAATTACAATTTGCGAAAGTTGAAAATTATTTTTTGAATAATTTACTATAGAAAAGGCAATCCCTGGCGCAATTAAAATTTGCGACAGTAAAAAATTATTTTTTGCAAAATTTACTATAGAAAAGGCAATCCCTAGCGCACTTAAAATTTGCGACAGTAAAAAATTATTTTTTGAATAATTTACTATAGAAAAGGCAATCCCTGGCGTAATTAAAATTTGCGACAGTAAAAAATTATTTTTTGAATAATTTACTATAGAAAAGGCAATCCCTGGCGTAATTAAAATTTGCGAGAGTAAAAAATTATTTTTTGAATAATTTACTATAGAAAAGGCAATCCCTGGCGTAATTAAAATTTGCGACAGTTGAAAATTATTTTTTGAATAATTTACTAAAGAAAAGGCAATCCCTGGCGCAATTAAAATTTGTGACAGTAGAAAATTATTTTTTGAATAATTTACTATAGAAAAGGCAATACCTGGCGTAATTAAAATTTGCGACACTAAAAAATTATTTTTTGAATAATTTACTATAGAAAAGGCAATCCCTGGCGTAATTAAAATTTTCGACAGTAAAAAATTAATATTTTGAAAAATTTACTGTAGAAAAGGCAATCCCTGGCGCAATTAAAATTTGCGACAGTAAAAAATTATTTTTTGAATAATTTACTATAGAAAAGGCAATCCCTGGCGCACTTAAAATTTGCGACAGTAGAAAATTATTTTTTGAATAATTTACTATAGAAAAGGCAATCCCTGGCGTAATTAAAATTTGCGAGAGTAAAAAATTATTTTTTGAATAATTTACTATAGAAAAGGCAATCCCTGGCGTAATTAAAATTTGCGACAGTTGAAAATTATTTTTTGAATAATTTACTAAAGAAAAGGCAATCCCTGGCGCAATTAAAATTTGTGACAGTAGAAAATTATTTTTTGAATAATTTACTATAGAAAAGGCAATACCTGGCGTAATTAAAATTTGCGACACTAAAAAATTATTTTTTGAATAATTTACTATAGAAAAGGCAATCCCTGGCGTAATTAAAATTTGCGACAGTAGAAAATTATTTTTTGAATAATTTACTATAGAAAAGGCAATCCCTGGCGCATTTAAAATTTGCGACAGTAAAAAATTATTTTTTGAATAATTTACTATAGAAAAGGCAATCCCTGGCGTAATTAAAATTTGCGACAGTATAAAATTATTTTTTGAATAATTTACTATAGAAAAGGCAATCCCTGGCGTAATTAAAATTTGCGACAGTAGAAAATTATTTTTTGAATAATTTACTATAGAAAAGGCAATCCCTGGCGTAATTAAAATTTGTGACAGTAGAAAATTATTTTTTGAATAATTTACTATAGAAAAGGCAATCCCTGGCGTATTTAAAATTTGCGACAGTAAAAAATTATTTTTTGAATAATTTACTATAGAAAAGGCAATCCCTGGCGTAATTAAAATTTGTGAAAGTAGAAAATTATTTTTTGAATAATTTACTATAGAAAATTCAATCCCTGGCGTATTTAAAATTTGCGACAGTAAAAAATTAATTTGTGAGAAATTTACTATAGAAAAGGCAATCCCTGGGATATTTAAAATTTGCGACATTAAAAAATTATTTTTTTGCAAAATTTACTATAGAAAAGGAAATCCCTGGCGTATTTAAAATTTGCGACAGTAAAAAATTATTTTTTGAATAATTTACTATAGAAAAGGCAATCCCTGGCGCAATTAAAATTTGCGACAGTAGAAAATTATTTTTTGAATAATTTACTGTAGAAAGGCAATCCCTGGCGCACTTAAAATTTGCGACAGTATAAAATTATTTTTTGAATAATTTACTATAGAAAAGGCAATCCTTGGCGCACTTAAAATTTGCGACAGTAAAAAATTATTTTTTGAATAATTTACTATAGAAAAGGCAATCCCTGGCGTATTTAAAATTTGCGACAGTAAAAAATTATTTTTTGAATAATTTACTATAGAAAAGGCAATCCCTGGCGCAATTAAAATTTGCGACAGTAGAAAATTATTTTTTGAATAATTTACTGTAGAAAGGCAATCCCTGGCGCACTTAAAATTTGTTACAGTAAAAAATTATTTTTTGAATAATTTACTATAGAAAAGGCAATCCCTGGCGCACTTAAAATTTGAGACAGTAAAAAATTAGTTTTTGAATAATTTACTATAGAAAAGGCAATCCCTGGCGTAATTAAAATTTGCGACAGTAAAAAATTATTTTTTGAATAATTTACTATAGAAAAGGCAATCCCTGGCGCAATTACAATTTGCGACAGTTGAAAATTATTTTTTGAATAATTTACTATAGAAAAGGCAATCACTGGCGCAATTAAAATTTGCGACAGTAAAAAATTATTTTTTGCAAAATTTACTATAGAAAAGGCAATCCCTAGCGCACTTAAAATTTGCGACAGTAAAAAATTATTTTTTGAATAATTTACTATAGAAAAGGCAATCCCTGGCGTAATTAAAATTTGCGACAGTAAAAAATTATTTTTTGAATAATTTACTATAGAAAAGGCAATCCCAGGCGTAATTAAAATTTGCGACAGTAAAAAATTATTTTTTGAATAATTTACTATAGAAAAGGCAATCCCTGGGATATTTAAAATTTGCGTCAGTTGAAAATTATTTTTTGAATAATTTACTATAGAAAAGGCAATCCCTGGCGCAATTAAAATTTGTGACAGTAGAAAATTATTTTTTGAATAATTTACTATAGAAAAGGCAATACCTGGCGTAATTAAAATTTGTGACACTAAAAAATTATTTTTTGAATAATTTACTATAGAAAAGGCAATCCCTGGCGTAATAAAAATTTTCGACAGTAAAAAATTAATATTTTGAAAAATTTACTGTAGAAAAGGCAATCCCTGGCGCAATTAAAATTTGCGACAGTAAAAAAATTATTCTTTGAATAATTTACTATAGAAAAGGCAATCCCTGGCGCACTTAAAATTTGCGGCAGTAGAAAATTATTTTTTGAATAATTTACTATAGAAAAGGCAATCCCTGGCGTAATTAAAATTTGCGACTGTAGAAAATTATTTTTTGAATAATTTACTATAGAAAAGGCAATCCCTGGCGTAATTAAAATTTGTGACAGTAGAAAATTATTTTTTGAATAATTTACTATAGAAAAGGCAATCCCTGGCGTATTTAAAATTTGCGACAGTAAAAAATTAATTTGTGAGAAATTTACTATAGAAAAGGCAATCCCTGGGATATTTAAAATTTGCGACATTAAAAAATTATTTTTTTGCAAAATTTACTATAGAAAAGGCAATCCCTGGCGTATTTAAAATTTGCGACAGTAAAAAATTATTTTTTGAATAATTTACTATAGAAAAGGCAATCCCTGGCGCAATTAAAATTTGCGACAGTAGAAAATTATTTTTTGAATAATTTACTGTAGAAAGGCAATCCCTGGCGCACTTAAAATTTGCGACAGTATAAAATTATTTTTTGAATAATTTACTATAGAAAAGGCAATCCTTGGCGCACTTAAAATTTGCGACAGTAAAAAATTATTTTTGGAATAATTTACTATAGAAAAGGCAATCCCTGGCGTATTTAAAATTTGCGACAGTAAAAAATTATTTTTTGAATAATTTACTATAGAAAAGGCAATCCCTGGCGCAATTAAAATTTGCGACAGTAGAAAATTATTTTTTGAATAATTTACTGTAGAAAGGCAATCCCTGGCGCCCTTAAAATTTGCGACAGTAAAAAATTATTTTTTGAATAATTTACTATAGAAAAGGCAATCCCTGGCGTAATTAAAATTTGCGACAGTAAAAAATTATTTTTTGAATAATTTACTATAGAAAAGGCAATCCCTGGCGCAATTACAATTTGCGACAGTTGAAAATTATTTTTTGAATAATTTACTATAGAAAAGGCAATCCCTGGCGCAATTAAAATTTGCGACAGTAAAAAATTATTTTTTGCAAAATTTACTATAGAAAAGGCAATCCCTAGCGCACTTAAAATTTGCGACAGTAAAAAATTATTTTTTGAATAATTTACTATAGAAAAGGCAATCCCTGGCGTAATTAAAATTTGCGACAGTAAAAAATTATTTTTTGAATAATTTACTATAGAAAAGGCAATCCCTGGCGTAATTAAAATTTGCGAGAGTAAAAAATTATTTTTTGAATAATTTACTATATAAAAGGCAATCCCTGGCGTAATTAAAATTTGCGACAGTTGAAAATTATTTTTTGAATAATTTACTATAGAAAAGGCAATCCCTGGCGCAATTAAAATTTGTGACAGTAGAAAATTATTTTTTGAATAATTTACTATAGAAAAGGCAATACCTGGCGTAATTAAAATTTGCGACACTAAAAAATTATTTTTTGAATAATTTACTATAGAAAAGGCAATCCCTGGCGTAATTAAAATTTTCGACAGTAAAAAATTAATATTTTGAAAAATTTACTGTAGAAAAGGCAATCCCTGGCGCAATTAAAATTTGCGACAGTAAAAAATTATTTTTTGAATAATTTACTATAGAAAAGGCAATCCCTGGCGCACTTAAAATTTGCGACAGTAGAAAATTATTTTTTGAATAATTTACTATAGAAAAGGCAATCCCTGGCGTAATTAAAATTTGCGACAGTAGAAAATTATTTTTTGAATAATTTACTATAGAAAAGGCAATCCCTGGCGTAATTAAAATTTGCGACAGTATAAAATTATTTTTTGCAAAATTTACTATAGAAAAGGCAATCCCTGGCGTAATTAAAATTTGCGACAGTATAAAATTATTTTTTGAAAAATTTACTATATAAAAGGCAGTCCCTGGCGTAGTTAAAATTTGCGACAGTAAAAAATTATTTTTTGAATATTTACTATAGAAAAGGCAATCCCTGGCGCACTTAAAATTTGCGACAGTAAAAAATTATTTTTTGAATAATTTACTATAGAAAAGGCAATCTCTGGCGTATTTAAAATTTGCGACAGTAAGAAATTAATTTGTGATAAATTTACTATAGAAAAGGCAATCCCTGGGATATTTAAAATTTGCGACAGTAGAAAATTATTTTTTGAATAATTTACTATAGAAAAGGCAATCCCTGGCGTATTTAAAATTTACGACAGTAAAAAATTATTTTTTGAATAATTTACTATAGAAAAGGCAATACCTGGCGTAATTAAAATTTGCGACAGTTGAAAATTATTTTTTGAATAATTTACTATAGAAAAGGCAATCCCTGGCGCAATTAAAATTTGTGACAGTAGAAAATTATTTTTTGAATAATTTACTATAGAAAAGGCAATACCTGTCGTAATTAAAATTTGCGACACTAAAAAATTATTTTTTGAATAATTTACTATAGAAAAGGCAATCCCTGGCGTAATTAAAATTTGCGACAATATAAAATTATTTTTTGAATAATTTACTATAGAAAAGGCAATCCCTGGCGTAATTAAAAGTTGCGACAGTAGAAAATTATTTTTTGAATAATTTACTATAGAAAAGGCAATCCCTGGCGTAATTAAAATTTGCGACAGTATAAAATTATTTTTTGCAAAATTTACTATAGAAAAGGCAATCCCTGGCGTAATTAAAATTTTCGACAGTAAAAAATTACTATTTTGAAAAATTTACTGTAGAAAAGGCAATCCCTGGCGCAATTAAAATTTGCGACAGTAAAAAATTATTTTTTGAATAATTTACTATAGAAAAGGCAATCCCTGGCGTAATTAAAATTTGCGACAGTAAAAAATTATTTTTTGAATAATTTACTATAGAAAAGGCAATTCCTGTCGTAACTAAAATTTGCGAAAGTTGAAAATTATTTTTTGAATAATTTACTATAGAAAAGGCAATCCCTGGTGTAATTAAAATTTGCGACAGTAGAAAATAATTTTTTGAATAATTTACTATAGAAAGGGCAATCCCTGGCGCAATTAAAATATGCGAGAGTAGAAAATAATTTTTTGAATAATTTACTATAGAAAAGGCAATCCCTGGCGTAATTAAAATTTGCGACAGTAAAAAATTATTTTTTGCAAAATTTACTATAGAAAAGGCAATCCCTAGCGCACTTAAAATTTGCGACAGTAAAAAATTATTTTTTGAATAATTTACTATAGAAAAGGCAATCCCTGGCGTAATTAAAATTTGCGACAGTAAAAAATTATTTTTTGAATAATTTACTATAGAAAAGGCAATCCCTGGCGTAATTAAAATTTGCGACAGTAAAAAATTATTTTTTGAATAATTTACTATATAAAAGGCAATCCCTGGCGTAATTAAAATTTGCGACAGTTGAAAATTATTTTTTGAATAATTTACTATAGAAAAGGCAATCCCTGGCGCAATTAAAATTTGTGACAGTAGAAAATTATTTTTTGAATAATTTACTATAGAAAAGGCAATACCTGGCGTAATTAAAATTTGCGACACTAAAAAATTATTTTTTGAATAATTTACTATAGAAAAGGCAATCCCTGGCGTAATTAAAATTTTCGACAATAAAAAATTAATATTTTGAAAAATTTACTGTAGAAAAGGCAATCCCTGGCGCAATTAAAATTTGCGACAGTAAAAAATTATTTTTTGAATAATTTACTATAGAAAAGGCAATCCCTGGCGCACTTAAAATTTGCGACAGTAGAAAATTATTTTTTGAATAATTTACTATAGAAAAGGCAATCCCTGGCGTAATTAAAATTTGCGACAGTAGAAAATTATTTTTTGAATAATTTACTATAGAAAAGGCAATCCCTGGCGTAATTAAAATTTGCGACAGTATAAAATTATTTTTTGCAAAATTTACTATAGAAAAGGCAATCCCTGGCGTAATTAAAATTTGCGACAGTATAAAATTATTTTTTGAAAAATTTACTATATAAAAGGCAGTCCCTGGCGTAGTTAAAATTTGCGACAGTAAATAATTATTTTTTGAATATTTACTATAGAAAAGGCAATCCCTGGCGCACTTAAAATTTGCGACAGTAAAAAATTATTTTTTGAATAATTTACTATAGAAAAGGCAATCTCTGGCGTATTTAAAATTTGCGACAGTAAGAAATTAATTTGTGAGAAATTTACTATAGAAAAGGCAATCCCTGGGATATTTAAAATTTGGGACAGTAGAAAAATATTTTTTGAATAATTTACTATAGAAAAGGCAATCCCTGGCGTATTTAAAATTTACGACAGTAAAAAATTATTTTTTGAATAATTTACTATAGAAAAGGCAATACCTGGCGTAATTAAAATTTGCGACAGTTGAAAATTATTTTTTGAATAATTTACTATAGAAAAGGCAATCCCTGGCGCAATTAAAATTTGTGACAGTAGAAAATTATTTTTTGAATAATTTACTATAGAAAAGGCAATACCTGGCGTAATTAAAATTTGCGACACTAAAAAATTATTTTTTGAATAATTTACTATAGAAAAGGCAATCCCTGGCGTAATTAAAATTTTCGACAATAAAAAATTAATATTTTGAAAAATTTACTGTAGAAAAGGCAATCCCTGGCGCAATTAAAATTTGCGACAGTAAAAAATTATTTTTTGAATAATTTACTATAGAAAAGGCAATCCCTGGCGCACTTAAAATTTGCGACAGTAGAAAATTATTTTTTGAATAATTTACTATAGAAAAGGCAATCCCTGGCGTAATTAAAATTTGCGACAGTAGAAAATTATTTTTTGAATAATTTACTATAGAAAAGGCAATCCCTGGCGTAATTAAAATTTGCGACAGTATAAAATTATTTTTTGCAAAATTTACTATAGAAAAGGCAATCCCTGGCGTAATTAAAATTTGCGACAGTATAAAATTATTTTTTGAAAAATTTACTATATAAAAGGCAGTCCCTGGCGTAGTTAAAATTTGCGACAGTAAAAAATTATTTTTTGAATATTTACTATAGAAAAGGCAATCCCTGGCGCACTTAAAATTTGCGACAGTAAAAAATTATTTTTTGAATAATTTACTATAGAAATGGCAATCTCTGGCGTATTTAAAATTTGCGACAGTAAGAAATTAATTTGTGAGAAATTTACTATAGAAGAGGCAATCCCTGGGATATTTAAAATTTGGGACAGTAGAAAAATATTTTTTGAATAATTTACTATAGAAAAGGCAATCCCTGGCGTATTTAAAATTTACGACAGTAAAAAATTATTTTTTGAATAATTTACTATAGAAAAGGCAATACCTGGCGTAATTAAAATTTGCGACAGTTGAAAATTATTTTTTGAATAATTTACTATAGAAAAGGCAATCCCTGGCGCAATTAAAATTTGTGACAGTAGAAAATTATTTTTTGAATAATTTACTATAGAAAAGGCAATACCTGGCGTAATTAAAATTTGCGACACTAAAAAATTATTTTTTGAATAATTTACTATAGAAAAGGCAATCCCTGGCGTAATTAAAATTTGCGACAGTATAAAATTATTTTTTGAATAATTTACTATAGAAAAGGCAATCCCTGGCGTAATTAAAATTTGCGACAGTAGAAAATTATTTTTTGAATAATTTACTATAGAAAAGGCAATCCCTGGCGTAATTAAAATTTGCGACAGTATAAAATTATTTTTTGCAAAATTTACTATAGAAAAGGCAATCCCTGGCGTAATTAAAATTTTCGACAGTAAAAAATTACTATTTTGAAAAATTTACTGTAGAAAATGCAATCCCTGGCGCAATTAAAATTTGCGACAGTAAAAAATTATTTTTTGAATAATTTACTATAGAAAAGGCAATCCCTGGCGCAATTAAAATTTGCGACAGTAAAAAATTATTTTTTGAATAATTTACTATAGAAAAGGCAATCCCTGGCGTAACTAAAATTTGCGAAAGTTGAAAATTATTTTTTGAATAATTTACTATAGAAAAGGCAATCCCTGGTGTAATTAAAATTTGCGACAGTAGAAAATAATTTTTTGAATAATTTACTATAGAAAGGGCAATCCCTGGCGCAATTAAAATTTGCGAGAGTAGAAAATTATTTTTTGAATAATTTACTATAGAAAAGGCAATCCCTGGCGTAATTAAAATTTGCGACAGTAAAAAATTATTTTTTGAATAATTTACTATAGAAAAGTCAATCCCTGGCGCAATTACAATTTGCGACAGTATAAAATTATTTTTTGAAAAATTTACTATATAAAAGGCAGTCCCTGGCGTAGTTAAAATTTGCGACAGTAAAAAATTATTTTTTGAATATTTACTATAGAAAAGGCAATCCCTGGCGCACTTAAAATTTGCGACAGTAAAAAATTATTTTTTGAATAATTTACTATAGAAATGGCAATCTCTGGCGTATTTAAAATTTGCGACAGTAAGAAATTAATTTGTGAGAAATTTACTATAGAAGAGGCAATCCCTGGGATATTTAAAATTTGGGACAGTAGAAAAATATTTTTTGAATAATTTACTATAGAAAAGGCAATCCCTGGCGTATTTAAAATTTACGACAGTAAAAAATTATTTTTTGAATAATTTACTATAGAAAAGGCAATACCTGGCGTAATTAAAATTTGCGACAGTTGAAAATTATTTTTTGAATAATTTACTATAGAAAAGGCAATCCCTGGCGCAATTAAAATTTGTGACAGTAGAAAATTATTTTTTGAATAATTTACTATAGAAAAGGCAATACCTGGCGTAATTAAAATTTGCGACACTAAAAAATTATTTTTTGAATAATTTACTATAGAAAAGGCAATCCCTGGCGTAATTAAAATTTTCGACAATAAAAAATTAATATTTTGAAAAATTTACTGTAGAAAAGGCAATCCCTGGCGCAATTAAAATTTGCGACAGTAAAAAATTATTTTTTGAATAATTTACTATAGAAAAGGCAATCCCTGGCGCACTTAAAATTTGCGACAGTAGAAAATTATTTTTTGAATAATTTACTATAGAAAAGGCAATCCCTGGCGTAATTAAAATTTGCGACAGTAGAAAATTATTTTTTGAATAATTTACTATAGAAAAGGCAATCCCTGGCGTAATTAAAATTTGCGACAGTATAAAATTATTTTTTGCAAAATTTACTATAGAAAAGGCAATCCCTGGCGTAATTAAAATTTGCGACAGTATAAAATTATTTTTTGAAAAATTTACTATATAAAAGGCAGTCCCTGGCGTAGTTAAAATTTGCGACAGTAAAAAATTATTTTTTGAATATTTACTATAGAAAAGGCAATCCCTGGCGCACTTAAAATTTGCGACAGTAAAAAATTATTTTTTGAATAATTTACTATAGAAATGGCAATCTCTGGCGTATTTAAAATTTGCGACAGTAAGAAATTAATTTGTGAGAAATTTACTATAGAAGAGGCAATCCCTGGGATATTTAAAATTTGGGACAGTAGAAAAATATTTTTTGAATAATTTACTATAGAAAAGGCAATCCCTGGCGTATTTAAAATTTACGACAGTAAAAAATTATTTTTTGAATAATTTACTATAGAAAAGGCAATACCTGGCGTAATTAAAATTTGCGACAGTTGAAAATTATTTTTTGAATAATTTACTATAGAAAAGGCAATCCCTGGCGCAATTAAAATTTGTGACAGTAGAAAATTATTTTTTGAATAATTTACTATAGAAAAGGCAATACCTGGCGTAATTAAAATTTGCGACACTAAAAAATTATTTTTTGAATAATTTACTATAGAAAAGGCAATCCCTGGCGTAATTAAAATTTGCGACAGTATAAAATTATTTTTTGAATAATTTACTATAGAAAAGGCAATCCCTGGCGTAATTAAAATTTGCGACAGTAGAAAATTATTTTTTGAATAATTTACTATAGAAAAGGCAATCCCTGGCGTAATTAAAATTTGCGACAGTATAAAATTATTTTTTGCAAAATTTACTATAGAAAAGGCAATCCCTGGCGTAATTAAAATTTTCGACAGTAAAAAATTACTATTTTGAAAAATTTACTGTAGAAAATGCAATCCCTGGCGCAATTAAAATTTGCGACAGTAAAAAATTATTTTTTGAATAATTTACTATAGAAAAGGCAATCCCTGGCGCAATTAAAATTTGCGACAGTAAAAAATTATTTTTTGAATAATTTACTATAGAAAAGGCAATCCCTGGCGTAACTAAAATTTGCGAAAGTTGAAAATTATTTTTTGAATAATTTACTATAGAAAAGGCAATCCCTGGTGTAATTAAAATTTGCGACAGTAGAAAATAATTTTTTGAATAATTTACTATAGAAAGGGCAATCCCTGGCGCAATTAAAATTTGCGAGAGTAGAAAATTATTTTTTGAATAATTTACTATAGAAAAGGCAATCCCTGGCGTAATTAAAATTTGCGACAGTAAAAAATTATTTTTTGAATAATTTACTATAGAAAAGTCAATCCCTGGCGCAATTACAATTTGCGACAGTATAAAATTATTTTTTGAATAATTTACTATAGAAAAGGCAATCCCTGGCGTAATTAAAATTTGCGACAGTAGAAAATTATTTTTTGAATAATTTACTATAGAAAAGGCAATCCCTGGCGTAATTAAAATTTGCGACAGTATAAAATTATTTTTTGCAAAATTTACTATAGAAAAGGCAATCCCTGGCGTAATTAAAATTTTCGACAGTAAAAAATTACTATTTTGAAAAATTTACTGTAGAAAAGGCAATCCCTGGCGCAATTAAAATTTGCGACAGTAAAAAATTATTTTTTGAATAATTTACTATAGAAAAGGCAATCCCTGGCGCAATTAAAATTTGCGACAGTAAAAAATTATTTTTTGAATAATTTACTATAGAAAAGGCAATCCCTGGCGTAACTAAAATTTGCGAAAGTTGAAAATTATTTTTTGAATAATTTACTATAGAAAAGGCAATCCCTGGTGTAATTAAAATTTGCGACAGTAGAAAATAATTTTTTGAATAATTTACTATAGAAAGGGCAATCCCTGGCGCAATTAAAATTTGCGAGAGTAGAAAATTATTTTTTGAATAATTTACTATAGAAAAGGCAATCCCTGGCGTAATTAAAATTTGCGACAGTAAAAAATTATTTTTTGAATAATTTACTATAGAAAAGGCAATCCCTGGCGCAATTACAATTTGCGACAGTAGAAAGTTATTTTTTGAATAATTTACTATAGAAAAGGCAATCCCTGGCGCAATTAAAATTTGCGACAGTAAAAAATTATTTTTTGAATAATTTACTATAGAAAAGGCAATCCCTGGCGTAATTAAAATTTGCGACAGTAGAAAATTATTTTTTGAATAATTTACTAGAGAAAAGGCAATCCCTGGCGTAATTAAAATTTGCGACAGTATAAAATTATTTTTTGCAAAATTTACTATAGAAAAGGCAGTCCCTGGCGTAATTAAAATTTGCGACAGTATGAAATTATTTTTTGAAAAATTTACTATATAAAAGGCAGTCCTTGGCGTAGTTAAAATTTGCGACAGTAAAAAATTATTTTTTGAATAATTTACTATAGAAAAGGCAATCCCTGGCGCACTTAAAATTTGCGACAGTAAAAAATTATTTTTTGAATAATTTACTATAGAAAAGGCAATCTCTGGCGTATTTAAAATTTGCGACAGTAAGAAATTAATTTGTGAGAAATTTACTATAGAAAAGGCAATCCCTGGGATATTTAAAATTTGCGACAGTAGAAAATTATTTTTTGAATAATTTACTATAGAAAAGGAAATCCCTGGCGTATTTAAAATTTTCGACAGTAAGAAATTAATTTGTGAGAAATTTACTATAGAAAAGGCAATCCCTGGGATATTTAAAATTTGCGACAGTAGAAAATTATTTTTTGAATAATTTACTATAGAAAAGGCAATCCCTGGCGCAATTAAAATTTGCGACAGTAGAAAATTATTTTTTGAATAATTTGCTATAGAAAAGGCAATCCCTGGCGTAATTAAAATTTGCGACAGTAGAAAATTATTTTTTGAATAATTTACTATAGAAAAGGCAATCCCTGGCGCAATTAAAATTTGCGACAGTAGAAAATCATTTTTTGAATAATTTACTATAGAAAAGGCAATTTGCGACAGTAGAAAATTATTTTTTGAATAATTTACTATAGAAAAGGCAATCCCTGGCGTAATTAAAATTTGCGACAGTAGAAAATTATTTTTTGAAAAATTTACTGTAGAAAGGTAATCCCTGGCGCACTTAAAATTTGCGACAGTATAAAATTATTTTTTGAATAATTTACTATAGAAAAGGCAATCCCTGGCGTAATTAAAATTTGCGACAGTATAAAATTATTTTTTGAAAAATTTACTATATAAAAGGCAATCCCTGGCGTAATTAAAATTTGCGACAGTAGAAAATTATTTTTTGAATAATTTACTGTAGAAAAGGCAATTCCTGGCGTAATTAAAATTTGCGACAGTAAAAAATTATTTTTTGAATAATTTACTATAGAAAAGGCAATCCCTGGCGTAATTAAAATTTGCGACAGTATAAAATTATTTTTTGAAAAATTTACTATATAAAAGGCAATCCCTGGCGAAATAAAAATTTGCGACAGTATAAAATTATTTTTTGAAAAATTTACTATATAAAAGGCAATCCCTGGCGTAATTAAAATTTGCGACAGTATAAAATTATTTTTTGAAAAAATTACTATAGAAAAGGCAATCCCTGGCGTATTTAAAATTTGCTACAGTAAAAAATTATTTTTTGAATAATTTACTATAGAAAAGGCAATCCCTGGCGTAATTAAAATTTGCGACAGTAAAAAATTATTTTTTGAATAATTTACTATAGAAAGGGCAATCCCTGGCGCAATTAAAATTTGCGAGAGTAGAAAATTATTTTTTGAATAATTTACTATAGAAAAGGCAATCCCTGGGGTAATTAAAATTTGCGACAGTAAAAAATTATTTTTTGAATAATTTACTATAGAAAAGGCAATCCCTGGCGCAATTACAATTTGCGACAGTATAAAATTATTTTTTGCAAAATTTACTATAGAAAAGGCAATCCCTGGCGTAATTAAAATTTGCGACAGTATAAAATTATCTTTAGAAAAATTTACTATATAAAAGGAAATCCCTGGGGTAATTAAAATTTGCGACAGTAAAAAATTATTTTTTGAATAATTTACTATAGAAAAGGCAATCCCTGGCGCAATTACAATTTGCGACAGTAGAAAATTATTTTTTGAATAATTTACTATATAAAAGGCAATACCTGGGATATTTAAAATTTGCGACAGTAGAAAATTATTTTTTGAATAATTTACTATAGAAAAGGCAATCCCTGGCGTAATTAAAATTTGCGACAGTATAAAATTTTTTTTTGAAAAATTTACTATATAAAAGGCAATCCTTGGCGTAATTAAAATTTTCGACAGTAAAAAATTACTATTTTGAAAAATTTACTGTAGAAAAGGCAATCCCTGGCGCAATTAAAATTTGCGAAAGTTGAAAATTATTTTTTGAATAATTTACTATAGAAAAGGCAATCCCTGGTGTAATTAAATTTGCGACAGTAGAAAATTATTTTTTGAATAATTTACTATAGAAAGGGCAATCCCTGGCGCAATTAAAATTTGCGAGAGTAGAAAATTATTTTTTGAATAATTTACTATAGAAAAGGCAATCCCTGGCGTAATTAAAATTTGCGACAGTAAAAAATTATTTTTTGAATAATTTACTATAGAAAAGGCAATCCCTGGCGCAATTACTATTTGCGACAGTAGAAAATTATTTTTTGAATAATTTACTATAGAAAAGGCAATCCCTGGCGCAATTAAAATTTGCGACAGTAAAAAATTATTTTTTGAATAATTTACTATAGAAAAGGAAATCCCTGGCGTATTTAAAATTTTCGACAGTAAGAAATTAATTTGTGAGAAATTTACTATAGAAAAGGCAATCCCTGGGATATTTAAAATTTGCGACAGTAGAAAATTATTTTTTGAATAATTTACTATAGAAAAGGCAATTCCTGGCGCAATTAAAATTTGCGACAGTAGAAAATTATTTTTTGAATAATTTACTATAGAAAAGGCAATCCCTGGCGTAATTAAAATTTGCGACAGTAGAAAATTATTTTTTGAATAATTTACTATAGAAAAGGCAATCCCTGGCGCAATTAAAATTTGCGACAGTAGAAAATCATTTTTTGAATAATTTACTATAGAAAAGGCAATTTGCGACAGTAGAAAATTATTTTTTGAATAATTTACTATAGAAAAGGCAATCCCTGGCGTAATTAAAATTTGCGACAGTAGAAAATTATTTTTTGAAAAATTTACTGTAGAAAGGTAATCCCTGGCGCACTTAAAATTTGCGACAGTATAAAATTATCTTTTGAATAATTTACTATAGAAAAGGCAATCCCTGGCGTAATTAAAATTTGCGACAGTATAAAATTATTTTTTGAAAAATTTACTATATAAAAGGCAATCCCTGGCGTAATTAAAATTTGCGACAGTAGAAAATTATTTTTTGAATAATTTACTGTAGAAAAGGCAATCCCTGGCGTAATTAAAATTTGCGACAGTAAAAAATTATTTTTTGAATAATTTACTATAGAAAAGGCAATCCCTGGCGTAATTAAAATTTGCGACAGTAGAAAATTATTTTTTGAAAAATTTACTATATAAAAGGCAATCCCTGGCGTAATTAAAATTTGCGACAGTATAAAATTATTTTTTGAAAAATTTACTATATAAAAGGCAATCCCTGGCGTAATTAAAATTTGCGACAGTATAAAATAATTTTTTGAAAAAATTACTATAGAAAAGACAATCCCTGGTGTATTTAAAATTTGCAACAGTAAAAAATTATTTTTTGAATAATTTACTATAGAAAAGGTAATCCCTGGCGTAATTAAAATTTGCGACAGTAAAAAATTATTTTTTGAATAATTTACTATAGAAAGGGCAATCCCTGGCGCAATTAAAATTTGCGAGAGTAGAAAATTATTTTTTGAATAATTTACTATAGAAAAGGCAATCCCTGGGGTAATTAAAATTTGCGACAGTAAAAAATTATTTTTTGAATAATTTACTATAGAAAAGGCAATCTCTGGCGCAATTACAATTTGCGACAGTAGAAAATTATTTTTTGAATAATTTACTATATAAAAGGCAATCCCTGGGATATTTAAAATTTGCGACAGTAGAAAATTATTTTATGAATAATTTACTATAAAAAAGGCAATCCCTGGCGTAATTAAAATTTGCGACAGTAGAAAATTATTTTTTGAATAATTTACTGTAGAAAAGGCAATCCCTGGCGTAATTAAAATTTGCGACAGTAAAAAATTATTTTTTGAATAATTTACTATAGAAAAGGCAATCCCTGGCGTAATTAAAATTTGCGACAGTATAAAATTATTTTTTGCAAAATTTACTATAGAAAAGGCAATCCCTGGCGTAATTAAAATTTGCGACAGTATAAAATTATTTTTTGAAAAATTTACTATATAAAAGGCAATCCCTGGCGTAATTAAAATTTTCGACAGTAAAAAATTACTATTTTGAAAAATTTACTGTAGAAAAGGCAATCCCTGGCGCAATTAAAATTTGCGAAAGTTGAAAATTATTTTTTGAATAATTTACTATAGAAAAGGCAATCCCTGGTGTAATTAAAATTTGCGACAGTAGAAAATTATTTTTTGAATAATTTACTATAGAAAGGGCAATCCCTGGCGCAATTAAAATTTGCGAGAGTAGAAAATTATTTTTTGAATAATTTACTATAGAAAAGGCAATCCCTGGCGTAATTAAAATTTGCGACAGTAAAAAATTATTTTTTGAATAATTTACTATAGAAAAGGCAATCCCTGGCGCAATAACAATTTGCGACAGTAGAAAATTATTTTTTGAATAATTTACTATAGAAAAGGCAATCCCTGGCGCAATTAAAATTTGCGACAGTAAAAAAATATTTTTTGAATAATTTACTATAGAAAAGGAAATCCCTGGCGTATTTAAAATTTTCGACAGTAAGAAATTAATTTGTGAGAAATTTACTATAGAAAAGGCAATCCCTGGGATATTTAAAATTTGCGACAGTAGAAAATTATTTTTTGAATAATTTACTATAGAAAAGGCAATCCCTGGCGCAATTAAAATTTGCGACAGTAGAAAATTATTTTTTGAATAATTTACTATGGAAAAGGCAATCCCTGGCGTAATTAAAATTTGCGACAGTAGAAAATTATTTTTTGAATAATCTACTATAGAAAAGGCAATCCCTGGCGCAATTAAAATTTGCGACAGTAGAAAATCATTTTTTGAATAATTTACTATAGAAAAGGCAATTTGCGACAGTAGAAAATTATTTTTTGAATAATTTACTATAGAAAAGGCAATCCCTGGCGTAATTAAAATTTGCGACAGTAGAAAATTATTTTTTGAAAAATTTACTGTAGAAAGGTAATTCCTGGCGCACTTAAAATTTGCGACAGTATAAAATTATTTTTTGAATAATTTACTATAGAAAAGGCAATCCCTGGCGTAATTAAAATTTGCGACAGTATAAAATTATTTTTTGAAAAATTTACTATATAAAAGGCAATCCTTGGCGTAATTAAAATTTGCGACAGTAGAAAATTATTTTTTGAATAATTTACTGTAGAAAAGGCAATCCCTGGCGTAATTAAAATTTGCGACAGTAGAAAATTATTTTTTGAATAATTTACTATAGAAAAGGCAATCCCTGGCGTAATTAAAATTTGCGACAGTAAAAAATTATTTTTTGAATAATTTACTATAGAAAAGGCAATCCCTGGCGTAATTAAAATTTGCGACAGTATAAAATTATTTTTTGAAAAATTTACTATATAAAAGGCAATCCCTGGCGTAATTAAAATTTGCGACAGTATAAAATTATTTTTTGAAAAATTTACTATATAAAAGGCAATCCCTGGCGTAATTAAAATTTGCGACAGTAAAAAATTATTTTTTGAATAATTTACTATAGAAAGGGCATTCCCTGGCGCAATTAAAATTTGCGAGAGTAGAAAATTATTTTTTGAATAATTTACTATAGAAAAGGCAATCCCTGGGGTTATTAAAATTTGCGACAGTAAAACATTATTTTTTGAATAATTTACTATAGAAAAGGCAATCCCTGGCGCAATTACAATTTGCGACAGTAGAAAATTATTTTTTGAATAATTTACTATATAAAAGGCAATCCCTGGGATATTTAAAATTTGCGACAGTAGAAAATTATTTTTTGAATAATTTACTATAGAAAAGGCAATCCCTGGCGTAATTAAAATTTGCGACAGTAGAAAATTATTTTTTGAATAATTTACTGTAGAAAAGGCAATCCCTGGCGTAATTAAAATTTGCGACAGTAAAAAATTATTTTTTGAATAATTTACTATAGAAAAGGCAATCCCTGGCGTAATTAAAATTTGCGACAGTATAAAATTATTTTTTGCAAAATTTACTATAGAAAAGGCAATCCCTGGCGTAATTAAAATTTGCGACAGTATAAAATTATTTTTTGAAAAATTTACTATATAAAAGGCAATCCCTGGGGTAATTAAAATTTGCGACAGTAAAAAATTATTTTTTGAATAATTTACTATAGAAAAGGCAATCCCTGGCGCAATTACAATTTGAGACAGTAGAAAATTATTTTTTGAATAATTTACTATATAGAAGGCAATCCCTGGGATATTTAAAATTTGCGACAGTAAAAAATTATTTTTTGAATAATTTACTATAGAAAAGGCAATCCCTGGCGTAATTAAAATTTGCGACAGTATAAAATTATTTTTTGAAAAATGTACTATATAAAAGGCAATCCCTGGCGTAATTAAAATTTTCGACAGTAAAAAATTACTATTTTGAAAAATTTACTGTAGAAAAGGCAATCCCTGGCGCAATTAAAATTTGCGAAAGTTGAAAATTATTTTATGAATAATTTACTATAGGAAAGGCAATCCCTGGTGTAATTAAAATTTGCGACAGTAGAAAATTATTTTTTGAATAATTTACTATAGAAAGGGCAATCCCTGGCGCAATTAAAATTTGCGAGAGTAGAAAATTATTTTTTGAATAATTTACTATAGAAAAGGCAATCCCTGGCGTAATTAAAATTTGCGACAGTAAAAAATTATTTTTTGAATAATTTACTATAGAAAAGGCAATCCCTGGCGCAATTACAATTTGCGACAGTAGAAAATTATTTTTTGAATATTTTACTATAGAAAAGGCAATCCCTGGCGCAATTAAAATTTGCGACAGTAAAAAATTATTTTTTGAATAATTTACTATAGAAAAGGAAATCCCTGGCGTATTTAAAATTTTCGACAGTAAGAAATTAATTTGTGAGAAATTTACTATAGAAAAGGCAATCCCTGGGATATTTAAAATTTGCGACAGTAGAAAATTATTTTTTGAATAATTTACTATAGAAAAGGCAATCCCTGGCGCAATTAAAATTTGCGACAGTAGAAAATTATTTTTTGAATAATTTACTATAGAAAAGGCAATCCCTGGCGTAATTAAAATTTGCGACAGTAGAAAATTATTTTTTGAATAATTTACTATAGAAAAGGCAATCCCTGGCGCAATTAAAATTTGCGACAGTAGAAAATCATTTTTTGAATAATTTACTATAGAAAAGGCAATTTGCGACAGTAGAAAATTATTTTTTGAATAATTTACTATAGAAAAGGCAATCCCTGGCGTAATTAAAATTTGCGACAGTAGAAAATTATTTTTTGAAAAATTTACTGTAGAAAGGTAATCCCTGGCGCACTTAAAATTTGCGACAGTATAAAATTATTTTTTGAATAATTTACTATAGAAAAGGCAATCCCTGGCGTAATTAAAATTTGCGACAGTATAAAATTATTTTTTGAAAAATTTACTATATAAAAGGCAATCCCTGGCGTAATTAAAATTTGCGACAGTAGAAAATTATTTTTTGAATAATTTACTGTAGAAAAGGCAATCCCTGGCGTAATTAAAATTTGCGACAGTAAAAAATTATTTTTTGAATAATTTACTATAGAAAAGGCAATCCCTGGCGTAATTAAAATTTGCGACAGTATAAAATTATTTTTTGAAAAATTTACTATATAAAAGGCAAACCCTGGCGTAATTAAAATTTGCGACAGTATAAAATTATTTTTTGAAAAATTTACTATATAAAAGGCAATCCCTGGCGTAATTAAAATTTGCGACAGTATAAAATTATTTTTTGAAAAAATTACTATAGAAAAGGCAATCCCTGGCGTATTTAAAATTTGCTACAGTAAAAACTTATTTTTTGAATAATTTACTATAGAAAAGGCAATCCCTGGCGTAATTAAAATTTGCGACAGTAAAAAATTATTTTTTGAATAATTTACTATAGAAAGGGCAATCCCTGGCGCAATTAAAATTTGCGAGAGTAGAAAATTATTTTTTGAATAATTTACTATAGAAAAGGCAATCCCTGTGGTAATTAAAATTTGCGACAGTAAAAAATTATTTTTTGAATAATTTACTATAGAAAAGGCAATCCCTGGCGCAATTACAATTTGCGACAGTAGAAAATTATTTTTTGAATAATTTACTATATAAAAGGCAATCCCTGGGATATTTAAAATTTGCGACAGTAGAAAACTATTTTTTGAATAATTTACTATAGAAAAGGCAATCCCTGGCGTAATTAAAATTTGCGACAGTAGAAAATTATTTTTTGAATAATTTACTGTAGAAAAGGCAATCCCTGGCGTAATTAAAATTTGCGAGAGTAAAAAATTATTTTTTGAATAATTTACTATAGAAAAGGCAATCCCTGGCGTAATTAAAATTTGCGACAGTATAAAATTATTTTTTGCAAAATTTACTATAGAAAAGGCAATCCCTGGCGTAATTAAAATTTGCGACAGAATAAAATTATTTTTTGAAAAATTTACTATATAAAAGGCAATCCCTGGCGTAATTAAAATTTGCGACAGTAAAAAATTATTTTTTGAATAATTTACTATAGAAAAGGCAATCCCTGGCGTATTTAAAATTTGCGACAGTTAAAAATTATTTTTTGAATAATTTACTATAGAAAAGGCAATCCCTGCCGTATTTAAAATTTGCGACAGTAAGAAATTAATTTGTGTGAAATTTACTATAGAAAAGGCCATCCCTGGCGCAATTAAAATTTGCGACAGTAAAAAATTATTTTTTGAATAATTTACTATAGAAAAGGAAATCCCTGGCGTATTTAAAATTTTCGACAGTAAGAAATTAATTTGTGAGAAATTTACTATAGAAAAGGCAATCCCTGGGATATTTAAAATTTGCGACAGTCGAAAATTATTTTTTGAATAATTTACTATAGAAAAGGCAATCCCTGGCGCAATTAAAATTTGCGACAGTAGAAAATTATTTTTTGAATAATTTACTACAGAAAAGGCAATCCCTGGCGTAATTAAAATTTGCGACAGTAGAAAATTATTTTTTGAATAATTTACTATAGAAAAGGCAATCCCTGGCGCAATTAAAATTTGCGATAGTAGAAAATCATTTTTTGAATAATTTACTATAGAAAAGGCAATTTGCGACAGTAGAAAATTATTTTTTGAATAATTTACTATAGAAAAGGCAATACTTGGCGTAATTAAAATTTGCGACAAAAGAAAATTATTTTTTGAAAAATTTACTGTAGAAAGGTAATCCCTGGCGCACTTAAAATTTGCGACAGTATAAAATTATTTTTTGAATAATTTACTATAGAAAAGGCAATCCCTGGCGTAATTAAAATTTGCGACAGTATAAAATTATTTTTTGAAAAATTTACTATATAAAAGGCAATCCCTGGCGTAATTAAAATTTGCGACAGTAGAAAATTATTTTTTGAATAATTTACTGTAGAAAAGGCAATCCCTGGCGTAATTAAAATTTGCGACAGTAAAAAATAATTTTTTGAATAATTTACTATAGAAAAGGCAATCCCTGGCGTAATTAAAATTTGCGACAGTATAAAATTATTTTTTGAAAAATTTACTATATAAAAGGCAATCCCTGGCGTAATTAAAATTTGCGACAGTATAAAATTATTTTTTGAAAAAATTACTATAGAAAAGGCAATCCCTGGCGTATTTAAAATTTGCTACAGTAAAAAATTATTTTTTGAATAATTTACTATAGAAAAGGCAATCCGTGGCGTAATTAAAATTTGCGACAGTAAAAAATTATTTTTTGAATAATTTACTATAGAAAAGGCAATCCCTGGCGTAATTAAAATTTGCGACAGTATAAAATTATTTTTTGAAAAATTTACTATAGAAAAGGCAATCCCTGGCGTATTTAAAATTTGCGACAGTAGAAAATTATTTTTTGAATAATTTACTATAGAAAAGGCAATCCCTGGCGTAATTAAAATTTGCGACAGTAGAAAATTATTTTTTGAATAATTTACTATAGAAAAGGCAATCCCTGGCGTAATTAAAATTTGCGACAGTAAAAAATTATTTTTAGAATAATTTACTATAGAAAAGGCAATCCCTGGCGTAATTAAAATTTGCGACAGTAAAAAATTATTTTTTGAATAATTTACTATAGAAAAGGCAATCCCTGGCGTAATTAAAATTTGCGACAGTAGAAAATTATTTTTTGAATAATTTACTAGGGAAAAGGCAATCCCTGGCGTAATTAAAATTTGCGACAGTATAAAATTATTTTTTGCAAAATTTACTATAGAAAAGGCAATCCCTGGCGTAATTAAAATTTGCGACAGTATAAAATTATTTTTTGAAAAATTTACTATAGAAAAGGCAATCCCTGGCGTATTTAAAATTTGCGACAGTAAAAAATTAATATTTTGAAAAATTTACTGTAGAAAAGGCAGTCCCTGGCGTAATTAAAATTTGCGACAGTATAAAATTATTTTTTGAAAAATTTACTATAGAAAAGGCAATCCCTGGCGTATTTAAAATTTGCGACAGTAAAAAATTATTTTTTGAATAATTTACTATAGAAAAGGCAATCCCTGGCGTAATTAAAATTTGCGACAGTAAAAAATTATTTTTTGATTAATTTACTATAGAAAAGGCAATCCCTGGCGTAATTAAAATTTGCGACAGTATAAAATTATTTTTTGAAAAATTTACTATAGAAAAGGCAATCCCTGGCGTATTTAAAATTTGCGACAGTAGAAAATTATTTTTTGAATAATTTACTATAGAAAAGGCAATCCCTGGCGTAACTAAAATTTGCGACAGTAGAAAATTATTTTTTGAATAATTTACTATAGAAAAGGCAATCCCTGGCGTAATTAAAATTTGCGACAGTAAAAAATTATTTTTTGAATAATTTACTATAGAAAAGGCAATCCCTGGCGTAATTAAAATTTGCGACAGTATAAAATTATTTTTTGGAAAATTTACTATATAAAAGGCAATCCCTGGCGTAATTAAAATTTGCTACAGTAAAAAATTATTTTTTGAATAATTTACTATAGAAAAGGCAATCCCTGGCGTAATTAAAATTTGCGACAGTAGAAAATAATTTTTTGAATAATTTACTGTAGAAAAGGCAATCCCTGGCGTAATTAAAATTTGCGACAGTAAAAAATTATTTTTTGAATAATTTACTATAGAAAAGGCAATCCCTGGCGTAATTAAAATTTGCGACAGTATAAAATTATTTTTTGCAAAATTTACTATAGAAAAGGCAATCCCTGGCGTAATTAAAATTTGCGACAGTATAAAATTATTTTTTGAAAAATTTACTATATAAAAGGCAATCCCTGGCGTAATTAAAATTTGCAACAGTAAAAAATTATTTTTTGAATAATTTACTATAGAAAAGGCAATCCCTGGCGTATTTAAAATTTGCGACAGTAAAAAATTATTTTTTGAATAATTTACTATAGAAAAGGCAATCCCTGGCGTATTTAAAATTTGCGACAGTAAGAAATTAATTTGTGTGAAATTTACTATAGAAAAGGCCATCCCTGGGATATATAAAATTTGCGACAGTATAAAATTATTATTTGCAAAGTTTACTATAGAAAAGGCAATCCCTGGCGTAATTAAAATTTTCGACAGTAAAAAATTAATATTTTGAAAAATTTACTGTAGAAAAGGCAATCCCTGGCGCAATTAAAATTTGCGACAGTAAAAAATTATTTTTTGAATAATTTACTATAGAAAAGGCAATCCCTGGCGTAATTAATATTTGCGACAGTAAAAAATTATTTTTTGAATAATTTACTATAGAAAAGGCAATCCCTGGCGCAATTAAAATTTGCGACAGTAAAAAATTATTTTTTGAAAAATTTACTATAGAAAAGGCAATCCCTGGCGTAATTAAAATTTGCGACAGTAAAAAATTATTTTTTGAATAATTTACTATAGAAAAGGCAATCCCTGGCGCAATTAAAATTTGCGACAGTAGAAAATTATTTTTTGCAAAATTTACTATAGAAAAGGCAATCCCTGGCGTATTTAAAATTTGCGACAGTATAAAATTAATTTTTGAAAAATTGACTGTAGAAAAGGCAATCCCTGGCGTAATTAAAATTTGCGACAGTAGAAAATTATTTTTTGAATAATTTACTATAGAAAAGGCAATCCCTGGCGTAATTAAAATTTGCGACAGTAGAAAATTATTTTTTGAATAATTTACTATAGAAAAGGCAATCCCTGGCGTAATTCAAATTTGCGACAGTATAAAATTATTTTTTGCAAAATTTACTATAGAAAAGGCAATCCCTGGCGTAATTAAAATTTGCGACAGTATAAAATTATTTTTTGAAAAATTTACTATAGAAAAGGCAATCCCTGGCGTATTTAAAATTTGCGACAGTAAAAAATTAATATTTTGAAAAATTTACTGTAGAAAAGGCAATTCCTGGCGCAATTAAAATTTGCGACAGTAAAAAATTATTTTTTGAATAATTTACTATAGAAAAGGCAATCCCTGGCGCAATTAAAATTTGCGACAGTAGAAAATTATTTTTTGCAAAATTTACTATAGAAAAGGCAATCCCTGGCGTATTTAAAATTTGCGACAGTATAAAATTAATTTTTGAAAAATTGACTGTAGAAAAGGCAATCCCTGGCGTAATTAAAATTTGCGACAGTAGAAAATTATTTTTTGAATAATTTACTATAGAAAAGGCAATCCCTGGCGTAATTAAAATTTGCGACAGTAGAAAATTATTTTTGAATAATTTACTATAGAAAAGGCAATCCCTGGCGTAATTCAAATTTTCGACAGTATAAAATTATTTTTTGCAAAATTTACTATAGAAAAGGCAATCCCTGGCGTAATTAAAATTTGCGACAGTATAAAATTATTTTTTGAAAAATTTACTATAGAAAAGGCAATCCCTGGCGTATTTAAAATTTGCGACAGTAAAAAATTAATATTTTGAAAAATTTACTGTAGAAAAGGCAATTCCTGGCGCAATTAAAATTTGCGACAGTAAAAAATTATTTTTTGAATAATTTACTATAGAAAAGGCAATCCCTGGCGCAATTAAAATTTGCGACAGTAAAAAATTATTTTTTGAATAATTTACTATAGAAAAGGCAATCCCTGGCGTAATTAAAATTTGCGACAGTTGAAAATTATTTTTTGAATAATTTACTATAGAAAAGGCAATCCCTGGTGTAATTAAAATTTGCGACAGTAGAAAATTATTTTTTGAATAATTTACTATAGAAAGGGATTATCCCTGGCGCAATTAAAATTTGCGACAGTAAAAAATTATTCTTTGAATAATTTACTATAGAAAAGGCAATCCCTGGCGCAATTAAAATTTGCGACAGTAAAAAATTATTTTTTGCAAAATTTACTATAGAAAAGGCAATCCCTGGCGTATTTAAAATTTGCGACAGTATAAAATTAATTTTTGAAAAATTGACTGTAGAAAAGGCAATCCCTGGCGTAATTAAAATTTGCGACAGTAGAAAATTATTTTTTGAATAATTTACTATAGAAAAGGCAATCCCTGGCGTAATTAAAATTTGCGACAGTAGAAAATTATTTTTTGAATAATTTACTATAGAAAAGGCAATCCCTGGCGTATTTAAAATTTGCGACAGTAAAAAATTAATATTTTGAAAAATTTACTGTACAAAAGGCAATCCCTGGCGTAATTAAAATTTGCGACAGTATAAAATTATTTTTTGAAAAATTTACTATAGAAAAGGCAATCCCTGGCGTATTTAAAATTTGCGACAGTAAAAAAATATTTTTTGAATAATTTACTATAGAAAAGGCAATCCCTGGCGTAATTAAAATTTGCGACAGTAAAAAATTATTTTTTGAATAATTTACTATAGAAAAGGCAATCCCTGGCGTAATTAAAATTTGCGACAGTAAGAAATTAATTTGTGTGAAATCTACTATAGAAAAGGCCATCCCTGGGATATTTAAAATTTGCGACAGTATAAAATTATTTTTTGCAAAATTTACTATAGAAAAGGCAATCCCTGGCGTAATTAAAATTTTCGACAGTAAAAAATTAATTTTTGAAAAATTTACTGTAGAAAAGGCAATCCCTGGCGCAATTAAAATTTTCGACAGTAAAAAATTATTTTTTGAATAATTTACTATAGAAAAGGCAATCCCTGGCGTAATTAAAATTTGCCACAGTAAAAAATTATTTTTTGAATAATTTACTATAGAAAAGGCAATCCCTGGCGCAATTAAAATTTGCGACAGTAAAAAATTATTTTTTGCAAAATTTACTATAGAAAAGGCAATCCCTGGCGTATTTAAAATTTGCGACAGTATAAAATTATTTTTTGAAAAATTTACTATAGAAAAGGCAATCCCTGGCGTATTTAAAATTTGCGACAGTAGAAAATTATTTTTTGAATAATTTACTATAGAAAAGGCAATCCCTGGCGTAATTAAAATTTGCGACAGTAGAAAATTATTTTTTGAATAATTTCCTATAGAAAAGGCAATCCCTGGCGCAATTAAAATTTGCGACAGTAAAAAATTATTTTTTGAATAATTTACTATAGAAAAGGCAATCCCTGGCGTAATTAAAATTTGCGACAGTTGAAAATTATTTTTTAAATAATTTACTATAGAAAAGGCAATAACTGGTGTAATTAAAATTTGCGACAGTAGAAAATTATTTTTTGAATAATTTACTATAGAAAGGGCAATCCCTTGCGCAATTAAAATTTGCGACATTAGAAAATTATTTTTTGAATAATTTACTATAGAAAAGGCAATCCCTGGCGTAATTAAAATTTGCGACAGTAAAAAATTATTTTTTGAATAATTTACTATAGAAAAGGCAATCCCTGGCGCAATTACAATTTGCGACAGTAGAAAATTATTTTTTGAATAATTTACTATAGAAAAGGCAATCCCTGGCGCAATTAAAATTTGCGACAGTAAAAAATTATTTTTTGAATAATTTACTATAGAAAAGGAAATCCCTGGCGTATTTAAAATTTTCGACAGTAAGAAATTAATTTCTGAGAAATTTACTATAGAAAAGGCAATACCTGGGATATTTAAAATTTGCGACAGTAGAAAATTATTTTTTGAATAATTTACTATAGAAAAGGCAATCCCTGGCGCAATTAAAATTTGCGACAGTAGAAAATTATTTTTTGAATAATTTACTATAGAAAAGGCAATCCCTGGCGTAATTAAAATTTGCGACAGTAGAAAATTATTTTTTGAATAATTTACTATAGAAAAGGCAATCCCTGGCGCAATTAAAATTTGCGACAGTAGAAAATCATTTTTTGAATAATTTACTATAGAAAAGGCAATTTGCGACAGTAGAAAATTATTTTTTGAATAATTTACTATAGAAAAGGCAATCCCTGGCGTAATTAAAATTTGCGACAGTAGAAAATTATTTTTTGAAAAATTTACTGTAGATAGGTAATCCCTGGCGCACTGAAAATTTGCGACAGTATAAATTATTTTTTGAATAATTTACTATAGAAAAGGCAATCACTGGCGTAATTAAAATTTGCGACAGTATAAAATTATATTTTGAAAAATTTACTATATGAAAGGCAATCCCTGGCGTAATTAAAATTTGCGACAGTAGAAAATTATTTTTTGAATAATTTACTGTAGAAAAGGCAATCCCTGGCGTAATTAAAATTTGCGACAGTAAAAAATTATTTTTTTTAATAATTTACTATAGAAAAGGCAATCCCTGGCGTAATTAAAATTTGCGACAGTATAAAAATATTTTTTGAAAAATTTACTATATAAAATGCAATCCCTGGCGTAATTAAAATTTGCGACAGTATAAAATTATTTTTTGAATAATTTACTATAGAAAAGGCAATCCCTAGCGTATTTAAAATTTGCGAGAGTAAGAAATTAATTTGTGTGAAGTTTACTATAGAAAAGGCCATCCCTGGGATTTTTAAAATTTGCGACAGTATAAAATTATTTTTTGCAAAATTTACTATAGAAAAGGCAATCCCTGGCGTAATTAAAATTTTCGACAGTAAAAAATTAATATTTTGAAAAATTTACTGTAGAAAAGGCAATCCCTGGCGCAATTAAAATTTGCGACAGTAAAAAATTATTTTTTGAATAATTTACTATAGAAAAGGCAATCCCTGGCGTAATTAAAATTTGCGACAGTAAAAAATTATTTTTTGAATAATTTACTATAGAAAAGGCAATCCCTGGCGCAATTAAAATTTGCGACAGTAAAGAATTATTTTTTGCAAAATTTACTATAGAAAAGGCAATCCCTGGCGTATTTAAAATTTGCGACAGTATAAAATTAATTTTTGAAAAATTGACTGTAGAAAAGGCAATCCCTGGCGTAATTAAAATTTGCGACAGTAGAAAATTATTTTTTGAATAATTTACTATAGAAAAGGCAATCCCTGGCGTAATTAGAATTTGCGACAGTAAAAAATTATTTTTTGAATAATTTACTATAGAAAAGGCAATCCCTGGCGTAATTAAAATTTGCGACAGTATAAAATTATTTTTTGCAAAATTTACTATAGAAAAGGCAATCCCTGGCGTAATTAAAATTTGCGACAGTATAAAATAATTTTTTGAAAAATTTACTATATAAAAGGCAATCCCTGGCGTAATTAAAATTTGCGACAGTAAAAAATTATTTTTTGAATAATTTACTATAGAAAAGGCAATCCCTGGCGTAATTAAAATTTGCGACAGTATAAAATTAATATTTTGAAAAATTTACTGTAGAAAAGGCAATCCCTGGCGTAATTAAAATTTGCGACAGTAGAAAATTATTTTTTGAATAATTTACTATAGAAAAGGCAATCCCTGGCGTAATTAAAATTTGCGACAGTATAAAATTATTTTTTGCAAAATTTACTATAGAAAAGGCAATCCGTGGCGTAATTAAAATTTGTGACAGTATAAAATTATTTTTTGAAAAATTTACTAAAGAAAAGGCAATCCCTGGCGTATTTAAAATTTGCGACAGTAAAAAATTATTTTTTGAATAATTTACTATTGAAAAGGCAATCCCTGGCGTAATTAAAATTTGCGACAGTAAAAAATTATTTTTTGAATAATTTGCTATAGAAAAGGCAATCCCTGGCGCAATTAAAATTTGCGACAGTAAAAAATTATTTTTTGAATAATTTACTATAGAAAAGGAAATCGCTGGCGTATTTAAAATTTTCGACAGTAAGAAATTAATTTCTGAGAAATTTACTATAGAAAAGGCAATACCTGGGATATTTAAAATTTGCGACAGTAGAAAATTATTTTTTGAATAATTTACTATAGAAAAGGCAATCCCTGGCGCAATTAAAATTTGCGACAGTAGAAAATTATTTTTTGAATAATTTACTATAGAAAAGGCAATCCTTGGCGTAATTAAAATTTGCGACAGTAGAAAATTATTTTTTGAATAATTTACTATAGAAAAGGCAATCCCTGGCGCAATTAAAATTTGCGACAGTAGAAAATCATTTTTTGAATAATTTACTATAGAAAAGGCAATTTGCGACAGTAGAAAATTATTTTTTGAATAATTTACTATAGAAAAGGCAATCCCTGGCGTAATTAAAATTTGCGACAGTAGAAAATTATTTTTTGAAAAATTTACTGTAGATAGGTAATCCCTGGCGCACTTAAAATTTGCGACAGTATAAAATTATTTTTTGAATAATTTACTATAGAAAAGGCAATCACTGGCGTAATTAAAATTTGCGACAGTATAAAATTATATTTTGAAAAATTTACTATATAAAAGGCAATCCCTGGCGTAATTAAAATTTGCGACAGTAGAAAATTATTTTTTGAATAATTTACTGTAGAAAAGGCAATCCCTGGCGTAATTAAAATTTGCGACAGTAAAAAATTATTTTTTGAATAATTTACTATAGAAAAGGCAATCCCTGGCGTAATTAAAATTTGCGACAGTATAAAATTATTTTTTGAAAAATTTACTATATAAAAGGCAATCCCTGGCGTAATTAAAATTTGCGACAGTATAAAATTATTTTTTGAATAATTTACTATAGAAAAGGCAATCCCTAACGTATTTAAAATTTGCGAGAGTAAGAAATTAATTTGTGTGAAGTTTACTATAGAAAAGGCCATCCCTGGGATATTTAAAATTTGCGACAGGATAAAATTATTTTTTGCAAAATTTACTATAGAAAAGGCAATCCCTGGCGTAATTAAAATTTTCGACAGTAAAAAATTAATATTTTGAAAAATTTACTGTAGAAAAGGCAATCCCTGGCGCAATTAAAATTTGCGACAGTAAAAAATTATTTTTTGAATAATTTACTATAGAAAAGGCAATCCCTGGCGAAATTAAAATTTGCGACAGTAAAAAATTATTTTTTGAATAATTTACTATAGAAAAGGCAATCCCTGGCGCAATTAAAATTTGCGACAGTAAAAAATTATTTTTTGCAAAATTTACTATAGAAAAGGCAATCCCTGGCGTATTTAAAATTTGCGACAGTATAAAATTAATTTTTGAAAAATTGACTGTAGAAAAGGCAATCCCTGGCGTAGTTAAAATTTGCGACAGTAGAAAATTATTTTTTGAATAATTTACTATAGAAAAGGCAATCCCTGGCGTAATTAGAATTTGCGACAGTAAAAAATTATTTTTTGAATAATTTACTATAGAAAAGGCAATCCCTGGCGTAATTAAAATTTGCGACAGTATAAAATTATTTTTTGCAAAATTTACTATAGAAAAGGCAATCCCTGGCGTAATTAAAATTTGCGACAGTATAAAATTATTTTTTGAAAAATTTACTGTATAAAAGGCAATCCCTGGCGTAATTAAAATTTGCGACAGTAAAAAATTATTTTTTGAATAATTTACTATAGAAAAGGCAATCCCTGGCGTAATTAAAATTTGCGACAGTATAAAATTAATATTTTGAAAAATTTACTGTAGAAAAGTCAATCCCTGGCGTAATTAAAATTTGCGACAGTAGAAAATTATTTTTTGAATAATTTACTATAGAAAAGGCAATCCCTGGCGTAATTAAAATTTGCGACAGTATAAAATTATTTTTTGCAAAATTTACTATATAAAAGGCAATCCCTGGCGTAATTAAAATTTGCGACAGTAAAAAATTATTTTTTGAATAATTTACTATAGAAAAGGCAATCCCTGGCGTAATTAAAATTTGCGACAGTATAAAATTAATATTTTGAAAAATTTACTGTAGAAAAGGCAATCCCTGGCGTAATTAAAATTAGCGACAGTAGAAAATTATTTTTTGAATAATTTACTATAGAAAAGGCAATCCCTGGCGTAATTAAAATTTGCGACAGTATAAAATTATTTTTTGCAAAATTTACTATAGAAAAGGCAATCCGTGGCGTAATTAAAATTTGTGACAGTATAAAATTATTTTTTGAAAAATTTACTAAAGAAAAAAAAGGCAATCCCTGGCGTATTTAAAATTTGCGACAGTAAAAAATTATTTTTTGAATAATTTACTATAGAAAAGGCAATCCCTGGCGTAATTAAAATTTGCGACAGTAAAAAATTATTTTTTGAATAATTTGCTATAGAAAAGGCAATCCCTGGCGCAATTAAAATTTGCGACAGTAAAAAATTATTTTTTGAATAATTTACTATAGAAAAGGAAATCCCTGGCGTATTTAAAATTTTCGACAGTAAGAAATTAATTTCTGAGAAATTTACTATAGAAAAGGCAATACCTGGGATATTTAAAATTTGCGACAGTAGAAAATTATTTTTTGAATAATTTACTATAGAAAAGGCAATCCCTGGCGCAATTAAAATTTGCGACAGTAGAAAATTATTTTTTGAATAATTTACTATAGAAAAGGCAATCCTTGGCGTAATTAAAATTTGCGACAGTAGAAAATTATTTTTTGAATAATTTACTATAGAAAAGGCAATCCCTGGCGCAATTAAAATTTGCGACAGTAGAAAATCATTTTTTGAATAATTTACTATAGAAAAGGCAATTTGCGACAGTAGAAAATTATTTTTTGAATAATTTACTATAGAAAAGGCAATCCCTGGCGTAATTAAAATTTGCGACAGTAGAAAATTATTTTTTGAAAAATTTACTGTAGATAGGTAATCCCTGGCGCACTTAAAATTTGCGACAGTATAAAATTATTTTTTGAATAATTTACTATAGAAAAGGCAATCACTGGCGTAATTAAAATTTGCGACAGTATAAAATTATATTTTGAAAAATTTACTATATAAAAGGCAATCCCTGGCGTAATTAAAATTTGCGACAGTAGAAAATTATTTTTTGAATAATTTACTGTAGAAAAGGCAATCCCTGGCGTAATTAAAATTTGCGACAGTAAAAAATTATTTTTTGAATAATTTACTATAGAAAAGGCAATCCCTGGCGTAATTAAAATTTGCGAGAGTATAAAATTATTTTTTGAAAAATTTACTATATAAAAGGCAATCCCTGGCGTAATTAAAATTTACGACAGTATAAAATTATTTTTTGAATAATTTACTATAGAAAAGGCAATCCCTAGCGTATTTAAAATTTGCCAGAGTAAGAAATTAATTTGTGTGAAGTTTACTATAGAAAAGGCCATCCCTGGGATATTTAAAATTTGCGACAGTATAAAATTATTTTTTGCAAAATTTACTATAGAAAAGGCAATCCCTGGCGTAATTAAAATTTTCGACAGTAAAAAATTAATATTTTGAAAAATTTACTGTAGAAAAGGCAATCCCTGGCGCAATTAAAATTTGCGACAGTAAAAAATTATTTTTTGAATAATTTACTATAGAAAAGGCAATCCCTGGCGTAATTAAAATTTGCAACAGTAAAAAATTATTTTTTGAATAATTTACTATAGAAAAGGCAATCCCTGGCGCAATTAAAATTTGCGACAGTAAAAAATTATTTTTTGCAAAATTTACTATAGAAAAGGCAATGCCTGGCGTATTTAAAATTTGCGACAGTATAAAATTAATTTTTGAAAAATTGACTGTAGAAAAGGCAATCCCTGGCGTAGTTAAAATTTGCGACAGTAGAAAATTATTTTTTGAATAATTTACTATAGAAAAGGCAATCCCTGGCGTAATTAGAATTTGCGACAGTAAAAATTATTTTTTGAATAATTTACTATAGAAAAGGCAATCCCTGGCGTAATTAAAATTTGCGACAGTATAAAATTATGTTTTGCAAAATTTACTATAGAAAAGGCAATCCCTGGCGTAATTAAAATTTGCGACAGTATAAAATTATTTTTTGAAAAATTTACTATATAAAAGGCAATCCCTGGCGTAATTAAAATTTGCGACAGTAAAAAATTATTTTTTGAATAATTTACTATAGAAAAGGCAATCCCTGGCGTAATTAAAATTTGCGACAGTATAAAATTAATATTTTGAAAAATTTACTGTAGAAAAGTCAATCCCTGGCGTAATTAAAATTTGCGACAGTAGAAAATTATTTTTTGAATAATTTACTATAGAAAAGGCAATCCCTGGCGTAATTAAAATTTGCGACAGTATAAAATTATTTTTTGCAAAATTTACTATAGAAAAGGCAATCCCTGGCGTAATTAAAATTTGTGACAGTATAAAATTATTTTTTGAAAAATTTACTAAAGAAAAGGCAATCCCTGGCGTATTTAAAATTTGCGACAGTAAAAAATTATTTTTTGAATAATTTACTATAGAAAAGGCAATCCCTGGCGTAATTAAAATTTGCGACAGTAAAAAATTATTTTTTGAATAATTTGCTATAGAAAAGGCAATCCCTGGCGTAATTAAAATTTGCGACAGTATAAAATTATTTTTTGCAAAATTTACTATAGAAAAGGCAATCCCTGGCGTAATTAAAATTTGCGACAGTATAAAATTATTTTTTGAAAACTTTACTATAGAAAAGGCAATCCCTGGCGTAATTAAAATTTGCGACAGTATAAAATTATTTTTTGAAAAAATTACTATATAAAAGGCAATCCCTGGCGTAATTAAAATTAGCGACAGTAAAAAATTATTTTTTGAATAATTTACTATAGAAAAGGCAATCCCTGGCGTAATTAAAATTTGCGACAGTATAAAATTAATATTTTGAAAAATTTACTGTAGAAAAGGCAATCCCTGGCGTAATTAAAATTTGCGACAGTAGAAAATTATTTTTTGAATAATTTACTATAGAAAAGGCAATCCCTGGCGTAATTAAAATTTGCGACAGTATAAAATTATTTTTTGCAAAATTTACTATAGAAAAGGCAATCCCTGGCGTAATTAAAATTTGTGACAGTATAAAATTATTTTTTGAAAAATTTACTAAAGAAAAGGCAATCCCTGGCGTATTTAAAATTTGCGACAGTAAAAAATTATTTTTTGAATAATTTACTATAGAAAAGGCAATCCCTGGCGTAATTAAAATTTGCGACAGTAAAAAATTATTTTTTGAATAATTTGCTATAGAAAAGGCAATCCCTGGCGCAATTAAAATTTGCGACAGTAAAAAATTATTTTTTGAATAATTTACTATAGAAAAGGAAATCCCTGGCGTATTTAAAATTTTCGACAGTAAGAAATTAATTTCTGAGAAATTTACTATAGAAAAGGCAATACCTGGGATATTTAAAATTTTCGACAGTAGAAAATTATTTTTTGAATAATTTACTATAGAAAAGGCAATCCCTGGCGCAATTAAAATTTGCGACAGTAGAAAATTATTTTTTGAATAATTTACTATAGAAAAGGCAATCCCTGGCGTAATTAAAATTTGCGACAGTAGAAAATTATTTTTTGAATAATTTACTATAGAAAAGGCAATCCCTGGCGCAATTAAAATTTGCGACAGTAGAAAATCATTTTTTGAATAATTTACTATAGAAAAGGCAATTTGCGACAGTAGAAAATTATTTTTTGAATAATTTACTATAGAAAAGGCAATCCCTGGCGTAATTAAAATTTGCGACAGTAGAAAATTATTTTTTGAAAAATTTATTGTAGATAGGTAATCCCTGGCGCACTTAAAATTTGCGACAGTATAAAATAATTTTTTGAATAATTTACTATAGAAAAGGCAATCACTGGCGTAATTAAAATTTGCGACAGTATAAAATTATATTTTGAAAAATTTACTATATAAAAGGCAATCCCTGGCGTAATTAAAATTTGCGACAGTAGAAAATTATTTTTTGAATAATTTACTGGAGAAAAGGCAATCCTTGGCGTAATTAAAATTTGCGACAGTAAAAAATTATTTTTTGAATAATTTACTATAGAAAAGGCAATCCCTGGCGTAATTAAAATTTGCGACAGTATAAAATTATTTTTTGAAAAATTTACTATATAAAAGGCAATCCCTGGCGTAATTAAAATTTGCGACAGTATAAAATTATTTTTTGAATAATTTACTATAGAAAAGGCAATCCCTAGCGTACTTAAAATTTGCGAGAGTAAGAAATTAATTTGTGTGAAGTTTACTATAGAAAAGGCCATCCCTGGGATATTTAAAATTTGCGACAGTATAAAATTATTTTTTGCAAAATTTACTATAGAAAAGGCAATCCCTGGCGTAATTAAAATTTTCGACAGTAAAAAATAAATATTTTGAAAAATTTACTGTAGAAAAGGCAATCCCTGGCGCAATTAAAATTTGCGACAGTAAAAAATTATTTTTTGAATAATTTACTATAGAAAAGGCAATCCCTGGCGTAATTAAAATTTGCGACAGTAAAAAATTATTTTTTGAATAATTTACTATAGAAAAGGCAATCCCTGGCGCAATTAAAATTTGCGACAGTAAAAAATTATTTTTTGCAAAATTTACTATAGAAAAGGCAATCCCTGGCGTATTTAAAATTTGCGACAGTATAAAATTAATTTTTGAAAAATTGACTGTAGAAAAGGCAATCCCTGGCGTAATTAAAATTTGCGAGAGTAGAAAATTATTTTTTGAATAATTTACTATAGAAAAGGCAATCCCTGGCGTAATTAGAATTTGCGACAGTAAAAAATTATTTTGTGAATAATTTACTATAGAAAAGGCAATCCCTGGCGTAATTAAAATTTGCGACAGTATAAAATTATTTTTTGCAAAATTTACTATAGAAAAGGCAATCCCTGGCGTAATTAAAATTTGCGACAGTATAAAATTATTTTTTGAAAAATTTACTATATAAAAGGCAATCCCTGGCGTAATTAAAATTTGCGACAGTTAAAAATTATTTTTTGAATAATTTACTATAGAAAAGGCAATCCCTGGCGTAATTAAAATTTGCGACAGTATAAAATTAATATTTTGAAAAATTTACTGTAGAAAAGGCAATCCCTGGCGTATTTAAAATTTGCGACAGTAGAAAATTATTTTTTGAATAATTTACTATACAAAAGGCAATCCCTGGCGTAATTAAAATTTGCGACAGTAGAAAATTATTTTTTGCAAAATTTACTATAGAAAAGGCAATCCCTGGCGTAATTAAAATTTGCGACAGTAAAAAATTATTTTTTGAATAATTTACTATAGAAAAGGCAATCCCTGGCGTAATTAAAATTTGCGACAGTAAAAAATTATTTTTTGAATAATTTACTATAGAAAAGGCAATCCCTGGCGCAATTAAAATTTGCGACAGTAAAAAATTATTTTTTGCAAAATTTACTATAGAAAAGGCAATCCCTGGCGTATTTAAAATTTGCGACAGTATAAAATTAATTTTTGAAAAATTGACTGTAGAAAAGACAATCCCTGGCGTAATTAAAATTTGCGACAGTAGAAAATTATTTTTTGAATAATTTACTATAGAAAAGGCAATCCCTGGCGTAATTAGAATTTGCGACAGTAAAAAATTATTTTGTGAATAATTTACTATAGAAAAGGCAATCCCTGGCGTAATTAAAATTTGCGACAGTATAAAATTATTTTTTGCAAAATTTACTATAGAAAAGGCAATCCCTGGCGTAATTAAAATTTGCGACAGTATAAAATTATTTTTTGAAAAATTTACTATATAAAAGGCAATCCCTGGCGTAATTAAAATTTGCGACAGTTAAAAATTATTTTTTGAATAATTTACTATAGAAAAGGCAATCCCTGGCGTAATTAAAATTTGCGACAGTATAAAATTAATATTTTGAAAAATTTACTGTAGAAAAGGCAATCCCTGGCGTATTTAAAATTTGCGACAGTAGAAAATTATTTTTTGAATAATTTACTATAGAAAAGGCAATCCCTGGCGTAATTAAAATTTGCGACAGTATAAAATTATTTTTTGCAAAATTTACTATAGAAAAGGCAATCCCTGGCGTATTTAAAATTTGTGACAGTATAAAATTATTTTTTGATAAATTTACTAAAGAAAAGGCAATCCCTGGCGTATTTAAAATTTGCGACAGTAAAAAATTATTTTTTGAATAATTTACTATAGAAAAGGAAATCCCTGGCGTAATTAAAATTTGCTACAGTAAAAAATTATTTTTTGAATAATTTGCTATAGAAAAGGCAATCCCTGGCGTAATTAAAATTTGCGACAGTATAAAATTATTTTTTGCAAAATTTACTATAGAAAAGGCAATCCCTGGCGTAATTAAAATTTGCGACAGTGTAAAATTATTTTTTGAAAACTTTACTATAGAAAAGGCAATCCCTGGCGTATTTAAAATTTGCGACAGTAGAAAATTATTTTTTGAATAATTTACTATAGAAAAGGCAATCCCTGGCGTAATTAAAATTTGCGACAGTAGAAAATTATTTTTTGAATAATTTACTATAGAAAAGGCAATCCCTGGCGTATTTAAAATTTGCGACAGTAAAAAATTATTTTTTGAATAATTTACTATAGAAAAGGCAATCCCTATCGTAATTAAAATTTGCGACAGTAGAAAATTATTTTTTGAATAATTTGCTATAGACAAGGCAATCCCTGGCGTAATTAAAATTTGCGACAGTATAAAATTATTTTTTGCAAAATTTACTATAGAAAAGGCAATCCCTGGCGTAATTAAAATTTGCGACAGTATAAAATTATTTTTTGAAAACTTTACTATAGAAAAGGCAATCCCTGGCGTATTTAAAATTTGCGACAGTAGAAAATTATTTTTTGAATAATTTACTATACAAAAGGCAATCCCTGGCGTAATTAAAATTTGCGACAGTAGAAAATTATTTTTTGAATAATTTACTATAGAAAAGGCAATCCCTGGCGTAATTAAAATTTGCGACAGTAAAAAATTATTTTTTGAATAATTTACTATAGAAAAGGCAATCCCTGGCGTAATTAAAATTTGCGACAGTATAAAATAATTTTTTGAAAAATTTACTATATAAAAGGCAATCCCTGGCGTAATTAAAATTTGCGACAGTAAAAAATTATTTTTTGAATAATTTACTATAGAAAAGGCAATCCCTGGCGTAATTAAAATTTGCGACAGTATAAAATTATTTTTTGAAAAATTTACTATATAAAAGGCAATCCCTGGCGTAATTAAAACTTGCGACAGTATAAAATTATTCTTTGAAAAATTTACTATATAAAAGGCAATCCCAGGCGTAATTAAAATTTGCGACAGTATAAAATTATTTTTTGAAAAATTTACTATAGAAAAGGCAATCCCTGGCGTATTTAAAATTTGCGACAGTAAAAAATTATTTTTTGAATAATTTACTATAGAAAAGGCAATCCCTGGCGTAATTAAAATTTGCAACAGTAAAAAATTATTTTTTGAATAATTTACTATAGAAAAGGCAATCCCTGGCGTAATTAAAATTTGCGACAGTATAAAATTATTTTTTGAAAAATTTACTATATAAAAGGCAATCCCTGGCGTAATTAAAATTTGCGACAGTAAAAAATTATTTTTTGAATAATTTACTATATAAAAGGCAATCCCTGGCGTATTTAAAATTTGCGACAGTAAAAAATTATTTTTTGAATAATTTACTATAGAAAAGGCAATCCCTGGCGTATTTAAAATTTGCGACAGTAAGAAATTAATTTGTGTGAAATTTACTATAGAAAAGGCCATCCCTGGGATATTTAAAATTTGCGACAGTATAAAATTATTTTTTGCAAAATTTACTATAGAAAAGGCAATCCCGGGCGTAATTAAAATTTTCGACAGTAAAAAATTAATATTTTGAAAAATTTACTGTAGAAAAGGCAATCCCTGGCGCAATTAAAATTTGCGACAGTAAAAAATTATTTTTTGAATAATTTACTATAGAAAAGGCAATCCCTGGCGTAATTAAAATTTGCGATAGTAAAAAATTATTTTTTGAATAATTTACTATAGAAAAGGCAATCCCTGGCGCAATTAAAATTTGCGACAGTAAAAAATTATTTTTTGCAAAATTTACTATAGAAAAGGCAATCCCTGGCGTATTTAAAATTTGCGACAGTATAAAATTAATTTTTGAAAAATTGACTGTAGAAAAGGCAATCCCTGGCGTAACTAAAATTTGCGACAGTAGAAAATTATTTTTTGAATAATTTACTATAGAAAAGGCAATCCCTGGCGTAATTAAAATTTGCGACAGTAGAAAATTATTTTTTGAATAATTTACTATAGAAAAGGCAATCCCTGGCGTAATTAAAATTTGCGACAGTATAAAATTATTTTTTGCAAAATTTACTATAGAAAAGGCAATCCCTGGCGTAATTAAAATTTGCGACAGTATAAAATTATTTTTTGAAAAATTTACTATAGAAAAGGCAATCCCTGGCGTAATTAAAATTTGCGACAGTAAAAAATTATTTTTTGAATAATTTACTGTAGAAAAGACAATCCCTGGCGCAATTAAAACTTGCGATAGTAAAAAATTATTTTTTGAATAATTTACTATAGAAAAGGCAAAACCTGGCGTAATTAAAATTTGCGACAGTTGAAAATAATTTTTTGCATAATTTACTATAGAAAAGCAATCCCTGGCGCAATTAAAATTTGCGACAGTATAAAATTATTTTTTGAATAATTTACTATAGAAAAGGCAATCCCTGGCGCACTTAAAATTTGCGACAGTAGAAAATTATTTTTTGCAAAATTTATTATAGAAAAGGCAATCCCTGGCGCAATTAAAATTTGCGACAGTAAAAAATTATTTTTTGAATAATTTACTATAGAAAAGGCAATCCCTGGCGTAATTAAAATTTGCGATAGTAAAAAATTATTTTTTGAATAATTTACTATAGAAAAGGCAATCCCTGGCGTAATTAAAATTTGCGACAGTTGAAAATTATTTTTGGAATAATTTACTATAAAAAGGCAATCCCTGGCGTAATTAAAACTTGCGATAGAAAAAAATTATTTTTTGAATAATTTACTGTAGAAAAGGCAATCCCTGGCGCACTTAAAATTTGCGACACTAGAAAACTATTTTTTGCAAAATTTACTATAGAAAAGGCAATCCCTGGCGCAATTAAAATTTGCGACAGTAAAAAATTATTTTTTGCAAAATTTACTATAGAAAAGGCAATCCTTGGCGCACTTAAAATTTGCGACAATAAAAAATTATTTTTTGAATAATTTACTATAGAAAAGGCAATCCCTGGCGTAATTAAAATTTGCGACAGTAGAAAATTATTTTTTGAATAATTTACTATAGAAAAGGCAATCCCTGGCGCAATTAAAATTTGCGACAGTAAAAAATTATTTTTTGAATAATTTACTATAGAAAAGGCAATCCCTGGCGTAATTAAAACTTGCGATAGTAAAAAATTATTTTTTGAATAATTTACTATAGAAAAGGCAATCCCTGGCGTAATTAAAATTTGCGACAGTATAAAATTATTTTTTGAATAATTTACTATAGAAAAGGAAATCCCTGGCGCAATTAAAATTTGCGACAGTATAAAATTATTTTTTGAATAATTTACTATAGAAAAGGCAATCCCTGGCGTAATTAGAATTTGCGACAGTAAAAAATTATTTTTTGAATAATTTACTATAGAAAAGGCAATCCCTGGCGTAATTAAAATTTGCGACAGTATAAAATTATTTTTTGCAAAATTTACTATAGAAAAGGCAATCCCTGGCGTAATTAAAATTTGCGACAGTATAAAATTATTTTTTGAAAAATTTACTATATAAAAGGCAATTCCTGGCGTAATTAAAATTTGCGACAGTAAAAAATTATTTTTTGAATAATTTACTATAGAAAAGGCAATCCCTGGCGTAATTAAAATTTGCGACAATATAAAATTAATATTTTGAAAAATTTACTGTAGAAAAGGCAATCCCTGGCGTAATTAAAATTTGCGACAGTAGAAAATTATTTTTTGAATAATTTACTATAGAAAAGGCAATCCCTGGCGTAATTAAAATTTGCGACAGTATAAAATTATTTTTTCCAAAATTTACTATAGAAAAGGCAATCCCTGGCGTAATTAAAATTTGCAACAGTAAAAAATTATTTTTTGAATAATTTACTATAGAAAAGGCAATCCCTGGCGTAATTAAAATTTGCGACAGTATAAAATTATTTTTTGAAAAATTTACTATATAAAAGGCAATCCCTGGCGTAATTAAAATTTGCGACAGTAAAAAATTATTTTTTGAATAATTTACTATATAAAAGGCAATCCCTGGCGTATTTAAAATTTGCGACAGTAAAAAATTATTTTTTGAATAATTTACTATAGAAAAGGCAATCCCTGGCGTATTTAAAATTTGCGACAGTAAGAAATTAATTTGTGTGAAATTTACTATAGAAAAGGCCATCCCTGGGATATTTAAAATTTGCGACAGTATAAAATTATTTTTTGCAAAATTTACTATAGAAAAGGCAATCCCGGGCGTAATTAAAATTTTCGACAGTAAAAAATTAATATTTTGAAAAATTTACTGTAGAAAAGGCAATCCCTGGCGCAATTAAAATTTGCGACAGTAAAAAATTATTTTTTGAATAATTTACTATAGAAAAGGCAATCCCTGGCGTAATTAAAATTTGCGATAGTAAAAAATTATTTTTTGAATAATTTACTATAGAAATGGCAATCCCTGGCGCAATTAAAATTTGCGACAGTAAAAAATTATTTTTTGCAAAATTTACTATAGAAAAGGCAATCCCTGGCGTATTTAAAATTTGCGACAGTATAAAATTAATTTTTGAAAAATTGACTGTAGAAAAGGCAATCCCTGGCGTAACTAAAATTTGCGACAGTAGAAAATTATTTTTTGAATAATTTACTATAGAAAAGGCAATCCCTGGCGTAATTAAAATTTGCGACAGTAGAAAATTATTTTTTGAATAATTTACTATAGAAAAGGCAATCCCTGGCGTAATTAAAATTTGCGACAGTATAAAATTATTTTTTGCAAAATTTACTATAGAAAAGGCAATCCCTGGCGTAATTAAAATTTGCGACAGTATAAAATTATTTTTTGAAAAATTTACTATAGAAAAGGCAATCCCTGGCGTAATTAAAATTTGCGACAGTAAAAAATTATTTTTTGAATAATTTACTGTAGAAAAGACAATCCCTGGCGCAATTAAAACTTGCGATAGTAAAAAATTATTTTTTGAATAATTTACTATAGAAAAGGCAAAACCTGGCGTAATTAAAATTTGCGACAGTTGAAAATAATTTTTTGCATAATTTACTATAGAAAAGCAATCCCTGGCGCAATTAAAATTTGCGACAGTATAAAATTATTTTTTGAATAATTTACTATAGAAAAGGCAATCCCTGGCGCACTTAAAATTTGCGACAGTAGAAAATTATTTTTTGCAAAATTTATTATAGAAAAGGCAATCCCTGGCGCAATTAAAATTTGCGACAGTAAAAAATTATTTTTTGAATAATTTACTATAGAAAAGGCAATCCCTGGCGTAATTAAAATTTGCGATAGTAAAAAATTATTTTTTGAATAATTTACTATAGAAAAGGCAATCCCTGGCGTAATTAAAATTTGCGACAGTTGAAAATTATTTTTGGAATAATTTACTATAAAAAGGCAATCCCTGGCGTAATTAAAACTTGCGATAGAAAAAAATTATTTTTTGAATAATTTACTGTAGAAAAGGCAATCCCTGGCGCACTTAAAATTTGCGACACTAGAAAACTATTTTTTGCAAAATTTACTATAGAAAAGGCAATCCCTGGCGCAATTAAAATTTGCGACAGTAAAAAATTATTTTTTGCAAAATTTACTATAGAAAAGGCAATCCTTGGCGCACTTAAAATTTGCGACAATAAAAAATTATTTTTTGAATAATTTACTATAGAAAAGGCAATCCCTGGCGTAATTAAAATTTGCGACAGTAGAAAATTATTTTTTGAATAATTTACTATAGAAAAGGCAATCCCTGGCGCAATTAAAATTTGCGACAGTAAAAAATTATTTTTTGAATAATTTACTATAGAAAAGGCAATCCCTGGCGTAATTAAAACTTGCGATAGTAAAAAATTATTTTTTGAATAATTTACTATAGAAAAGGCAATCCCTGGCGTAATTAAAATTTGCGACAGTATAAAATTATTTTTTGAATAATTTACTATAGAAAAGGAAATCCCTGGCGCAATTAAAATTTGCGACAGTATAAAATTATTTTTTGAATAATTTACTATAGAAAAGGCAATCCCTGGCGTAATTAGAATTTGCGACAGTAAAAAATTATTTTTTGAATAATTTACTATAGAAAAGGCAATCCCTGGCGTAATTAAAATTTGCGACAGTATAAAATTATTTTTTGCAAAATTTACTATAGAAAAGGCAATCCCTGGCGTAATTAAAATTTGCGACAGTATAAAATTATTTTTTGAAAAATTTACTATATAAAAGGCAATTCCTGGCGTAATTAAAATTTGCGACAGTAAAAAATTATTTTTTGAATAATTTACTATAGAAAAGGCAATCCCTGGCGTAATTAAAATTTGCGACAATATAAAATTAATATTTTGAAAAATTTACTGTAGAAAAGGCAATCCCTGGCGTAATTAAAATTTGCGACAGTAGAAAATTATTTTTTGAATAATTTACTATAGAAAAGGCAATCCCTGGCGTAATTAAAATTTGCGACAGTATAAAATTATTTTTTGCAAAATTTACTATAGAAAAGGCAATCCCTGGCGTAATTAAAATTTGCGACAGTATAAAATTATTTTTTGAAAAATTTACTAAAGAAAAGGCAATCCCTGGCGTATTTAAAATTTGCGACAGTAAAAAATTATTTTTTGAATAATTTACTATAGAAAAGGCAATCCCTGGCGTAATTAAAATTTGCGACAGTAAAAAATTATTTTTTGAATAATTTGCTATAGAAAAGGCAATCCCTGGCGTAATTAAAATTTGCGACAGTATAAAATTATTTTTTGCAAAATTTACTATAGAAAAGGCAATCCCTGGCGTAATTAAAATTTGCGACAGTAAAAATTATTTTTTGAATAATTTACTATAGAAAAGGCAATCCCTGGCGAAATTAAAATTTGCGACAGTAGAAAATTATTTTTTGAATAATTTACTGTAGAAAAGGCAATCCCTGGCGTAATTAAAATTTGCGACAGAAAAAAATTATTTTTTGAATAATTTACTATAGAAAAGGCAATCCCTGGCGTAATTAAAATTTGCGACAGTATAAAATTATTTTTTGAAAAATTTACTATATAAAAGGCAATCCCTGGCGTAATTAAAACTTGCGACAGTATAAAATTATTTTTTGAAAAATTTACTATATAAAAGGCAATCCCAGGCGTAATTAAAATTTGCGAAAGTATAAAATTATTTTTTGAAAAATTTACTATAGAAAAGGCAATCCCTGGCGTATTTAAAATTCGCGACAGTAAAAAATTATTTTTTGAATAATTTACTATAGAAAAGGCAATCCCTGGCTTAATTAAAATTTGCGACAGTAAAAAATTATTTTTTGAATAATTTACTATAGAAAAGGCAATCCCTGGCGTAATTAAAATTTGCGACAGTATAAAATTATTTTTTGAAAAATTTACTATATAAAAGGCAATCCCTGGCGTAATTAAAATTTGCGACAGTAAAAAATTATTTTTTGAATAATTTACTATATAAAAGGCAATCCCTGGCGTATTTAAAATTTGCGACAGTAAAAAATTATTTTTTGAATAATTTACTATAGAAAAGGCAATCCCTGGCGTATTTAAAATTTGCGACAGTAAGAAATTAATTTGTGTGAAATTTACTATAGAAAAGGCCATCCCTGGGATATTTAAAATTTGCGACAGTATAAAATTATTTTTTGAAAAATTTACTATAGAAAAGGCAATCCCAGGCGTAATTAAAATTTTCGACAGTAAAAAATTAATATTTTGAAAAATTTACTGTAGAAAAGGCAATCCCTGGCGCAATTAAAATTTGCGACAGTAAAAAATAATTTTTTGAATAATTTACTATAGAAAAGGCAATCCCTGGCGTAATTAAAATTTGCGATAGTAAAAAATTATTTTTTGAATAATTTACTATAGAAAAGGCAATCCCTGGCGCAATTAAAATTTGCGACAGTAAAAAATTATTTTTTGCAAAATTTACTATAGAAAAGGCAATCCCTGGCGTATTTAAAATTTGCGACAGTATAAAATTAATTTTTGAAAAATTGACTGTAGAAAAGGCAATCCCTGGCGTAATTAAAATTTGGGACAGTAGAAAATTATTTTTTGAATAATTTACTATAGAAAAGGCAATCCCTGGCGTAATTAAAATTTGCGACAGTAGAAAATTATTTTTTGAATAATTTACTATAGAAAAGGCAATCCCTGGCGTAATTAAAATTTGCGACAGTATAAAATTATTTTTTGCAAAATTTACTATAGAAAAGGCAATCCCTGGCGTAATTAAAATTTGCGACAGTATAAAATTATTTTTTGCAAAATTTACTATAGAAAAGGCAATCCCTGGCGTAATTAAAATTTGCGACAGTATAAAATTATTTTTTGAAAAATTTACTATATAAAAGGCAATCCCTGGCGTAATTAAAATTTGCGACAGTAAAAAATTATTTTTTGAATAATTTACTATAGAAAAGGCAATCCCTGGCGTAATTAAAATTTGCGACAGTATAAAATTAATATTTTGAAAAATTTACTGTAGAAAAGGCAATCCCTGACGTAATTAAAATTTGCGACAGTATAAAATTATTTTTTGAAAAATTTACTATATAATAGGCAATCCCTGGCGTAATTAAAACTTGCGACAGTATAAAATTATTTTTTGAAAAATTTACTATATAAAAGGCAATCCCTGGCGTAATTAAAATTTGCGACAGTAAAAAATTATTTTTTGAATAATTTACTATATAAAAGGCAATCCCTGGCGTATTTAAAATTTGCGACAGTAAAAAAGTATTTTTTGAATAATTTACTATAGAAAAGGCAATCCCTGGCGTATTTAAAATTTGCGACAGTAAGAAATTATTTTTTGCAAAATTTACTATAGAAAAGGCAATCCCTGGCGTATTTAAAATTTGCGACAGTATAAAATTAATTTTTGAAAAATTGACTGTAGAAAAGGCAATCCCTGGCGTAATTAAAATTTGCGACAGTAGAAAATTATTTTTTGAATAATTTACTATAGAAAAGGCAATCCCTGGCGTAATTAAAATTTGCGACAGTAGAAAATTATTTTTTGAATAATTTACTATAGAAAAGGCAAAACCTGGCGTAATTAAAATTTGCGACAGTTGAAAATAATTTTTTGAATAATTTACTATAGAAAAGCAATCCCTGGCGCAATTAAAATTTGCGACAGTATAAAATTATTTTTTGAATAATTTACTATAGAAAAGGCAATCCCTGGCGCACTTAAAATTTGCGACAGTAGAAAATTATTTTTTGCAAAATTTATTATAGAAAAGGCAATCCCTGGCGCAATTAAAATTTGCGACAGTAAAAAATTATTTTTTGAATAATTTACTATAGAAAAGGCAATCCCTGGCGTAATTAAAATTTGCGATAGTAAAAAATTATTTTTTGAATAATTTACTATAGAAAAGGCAATCCCTGGCGCAATTAAAATTTGCGACAGTATAAAATTATTTTTTGAATAATTTACTATAGAAAAGGCAATCCCTGGCGCACTTAAAATTTGCGACAGTAGAAAATTATTTTTTGCAAAATTTATTATAGAAAAGGCAATCCCTGGCGCAATTAAAATTTGCGACAGTAAAAAATTATTTTTTGCAAAATTTACTGTAGAAAAGGCAATCCCTGGCGCAATTAAAATTTGCGACAGTAAAAAATTATTTTTTGAATAATTTACTATAGAAAAGGCAATCCCTGGCGTAATTAAAATTTGCGACAGTAAAAAATTATTTTTTGAATAATTTACTATAGAAAAGGCAATCCCTGGCGCAATTAAAATTTGCGACAGCAAAAAATTATTTTTTGCAAAATTTACTATAGAAAAGGCAATCCCTGGCGTATTTAAAATTTGCGACAGTATAAAATTAATTTTTGAAAAATTGACTGTAGAAAAGGCAATCCCTGGCGTAATTAAAATTTGCGACAGTAGAAAATTATTTTTTGAATAATTTACTATAGAAAAGGCAATCCCTGGCGTAATTAGAATTTGCGACAGTAAAAAATTATTTTTTGAATAATTTACTATAGAAAAGGCAATCCCTGGCGTAATTAAAATTTGCGACAGTATAAAATTATTTTTTGAAAAATTTACTATATAAAAGGCAATCCCTGGCGTAATTAAAATTTGCGACAGTAAAAAATTATTTTTTGAATAATTTACTATATAAAAGGCAATCCCTGGCGTATTTAAAATTTGCGACAGTAAAAAAGTATGAATATTTTACTATAGAAAAGGCAATCCCTGGCGTATTTAAAATTTGCGACAGTAAGAAATTATTTTTTGCAAAATTTACTATAGAAAAGGCAATCCCTGGCGTATTTAAAATTTGCGACAGTATAAAATTAATTTTTGAAAAATTGACTGTAGAAAAGGCAATCCCTGGCGTAATTAAAATTTGCGACAGTAGAAAATTATTTTTTGAATAATTTACTATAGAAAAGGCAATCCCTGGCGTAATTAAAATTTGCGACAGTATAAAATTATTTTTTGCAAAATTTACTATAGAAAAGGCAATCCCTGGCGTAATTAAAATTTGCGACAGTATAAAATTATTTTTTGAAAAATTTACTATAGAAAAGGCAATCCCTGGCGTAATTAAAATTTGCGACAGTAAAAAATTATTTTTTGAATAATTTACTGTAGAAAAGACAATCTCTGGCGCAATTAAAACTTGCGATAGTAAAAAATTATTTTTTGAATAATTTACTATAGAAAAGGCAAAACCTGGCGTAATTAAAATTTGCGACAGTTGAAAATAATTTTTTGAATAATTTACTATAGAAAAGCAATCCCTGGCGCAATTAAAATTTGCGACAGTATAAAATTATTTTTTGAATAATTTACTATAGAAAAGGCAATCCCTGGCGCACTTAAAATTTGCGACAGTAGAAAATTATTTTTTGCAAAATTTATTATAGAAAAGGCAATCCCTGGCGCAATTAAAATTTGCGACAGTAAAAAATTATTTTTTGAATAATTTACTATAGAAAAGGCAATCCCTGGCGTAATTAAAATTTGCGATAGTAAAAAATTATTTTTTGAATAATTTACTATAGAAAAGGCAATCCCTGGCGTAATTAAAATTTGCGACAGTTGAAAATTATTTTTTGAATAATTTACTATAAAAAGGCAATCCCTGGCGTAATTAAAACTTGCGATAGAAAAAAATTATTTTTTGAATAATTTACTGTAGAAAAGGCAATCCCTGGCGCACTTAAAATTTGCGACACTAGAAAACTATTTTTTGCAAAATTTACTATAGAAAAGGCAATCCCTGGCGCAATTAAAATTTGCGACAGTAAAAAATTATTTTTTGCAAAATTTACTGTAGAAAAGGCAATCCCTGGCGCAATTAAAATTTGCGACAGTAAAAAATTATTTTTTGAATAATTTACTATAGAAAAGGCAATCCCTGGCGTAATTAAAATTTGCGACAGTAAAAAATTATTTTTTGAATAATTTACTATAGAAAAGGCAATCCCTGGCGCAATTAAAATTTGCGACAGCAAAAAATTATTTTTTGCAAAATTTACTATAGAAAAGGCAATCCCTGGCGTATTTAAAATTTGCGACAGTATAAAATTAATTTTTGAAAAATTGACTGTAGAAAAGGCAATCCCTGGCGTAATTAAAATTTGCGACAGTAGAAAATTATTTTTTGAATAATTTACTATAGAAAAGGCAATCCCTGGCGTAATTAGAATTTGCGACAGTAAAAAATTATTTTTTGAATAATTTACTATAGAAAAGGCAATCCCTGGCGTAATTAAAATTTGCGACAGTATAAAATTATTTTTTGCAAAATTTACTATAGAAAAGGCAATCCCTGGCGTAATTAAAATTTGCGACAGTATAAAATTATTTTTTGAAAAATTTACTATATAAAAGGCAATCCCTGGCGTAATTAAAATTTGCGAGAGTAAAAAATTATTTTTTGAATAATTTACTATAGAAAAGGCAATCCCTGGCGTAATTAAAATTTGCGACAGTATAAAATTAATATTTTGAAAAATTTACTGTAGAAAAGGCAATCCCTGGCGTAATTAAAATTTGCGACAGTAGAAAATTATTTTTTGAATAATTTACTATAGATATTTATTTATTTTTTGCAAAATTTACTATAGAAAAGGCAATCCCTGGCGTAATTAAAATTTGCGACAGTAAAAAATTATTTTTTGAATAATTTGCTATAGAAAAGGCAATCCCTGGCGTAATTAAAATTTGCGACAGTATAAAATTATTTTTTGCAAAATTTACTATAGAAAAGGCAATCCCTGGCGTAATTAAAATTTGTGACAGTATAAAATTATTTTTTGAAAACTTTACTATAGAAAAGGCAATCCCTGGCGTATTTAAAAATTGCGACAGTAGAAAATTATTTTTTGAATAATTTACTATAGAAAAGGCAATCCCTGGCGTAATTAAAATTTGCGACAGTAGAAAATTATTTTTTGAATAATTTACTATAGAAAAGGCAATCCCTGGCGTAATTAAAATTTGCGACAGTAAAAAATTATTTTTTGAATAATTTACTATAGAAAAGGCAATCCCTGGCGTAATTAAAATTTGCGACAGTATAAAATAATTTTTTGAAAAATTTACTATATTAAAGGCAATCCCTGGCGTAATTAAAATTTGCGACAGTAAAAAATTATTTTTTGAATAATTTACTATAGAAAAGGCAATCCCTGGCGTAATTAAAACTTGCGACAGTATAAAATTATTTTTTGAAAAATTTACTATATAAAAGGCAATCCCAGGCGTAATTAAAATTTGCGACAGTATAAAATTATTTTTTGAAAAATTTACTATAGAAAAGGCAATCCCTGGCGTATTTAAAATTCGCGACAGTAAAAAATTATTTTTTGAATAATTTACTATAGAAAAGGCAATCCCTGGCGTAATTAAAATTTGCGACAGTAAAAAATTATTTTTTGAATAATTTACTATAGAAAAGGCAATCCCTGGCGTAATTAAAATTTGCGACAGTATAAAATTATTTTTTGAAAAATTTACTATATAAAAGGCAATCCCTGGCGTAATTAAAATTTGCGACAGTAAAAAATTAGTTTTTGAATAATTTACTATATAAAAGGCAATCCCTGGCGTATTTAAAATTTGCGACAGTAAAAAATTATTTTTTGAATAATTTACTATAGAAAAGGCAATCCCTGGCGTATTTAAAATTTGCGACAGTAAGAAATTAATTTGTGTGAAATTTACTATAGAAAAGGCCATCCCTGGGATATTTAAAATTTGCGACAGTATAAAATTATTTTTTGCAAAATTTACTATAGAAAAGGCAATCCCAGGCGTAATTAAAATTTTCGACAGTAAAAAATTAATATTTTGAAAAATTTACTGTAGAAAAGGCAATCCCTGGCGCAATTAAAATTTGCGACAGTAAAAAATAATTTTTTTAATAATTTACTATAGAAAAGGCAATCCCTGGCGTAATTAAAATTTGCGATAGTAAAAAATTATTTTTTGAATAATTTACTATAGAAAAGGCAATCCCTGGCGCAATTAAAATTTGCGACAGTAAAAAATTATTTTTTGCAAAATTTACTATAGAAAAGGCAATCCCTGGCGTATTTAAAATTTGCGACAGTATAAAATTAATTTTTGAAAACTTGACTGTAGAAAAGGCAATCCCTGGCGTAATTAAAATTTGCGACAGTAGAAAATTATTTTTTGAATAATTTACTATAGAAAAGGCAATCCCTGGCGTAATTAAAATTTGCGACAGTAGAAAATTATTTTTTGAATAATTTACTATAGAAAAGGCAATCCCTGGCGTAATTAAAATTTGCGACAGTATAAAATTAATATTTTGAAAAATTTACTGTAGAAAAGGCAATCCCTGGCGTAATTAAAATTTGCGACAGTAGAAAATTATTTTTTGAATAATTTACTATAGAAAAGGCAATCCCTGGCGTAATTAAAATTTGCGACAGTATAAAATTATTTTTTGCAAAATTTACTATAGAAAAGGCAATCCCTGGCGTAATTAAAATTTGTGACAGTATAAAATTATTTTTTGAAAAATTTACTAAAGAAAAGGCAATCCCTGGCGTATTTAAAATTTGCGACAGTAAAAAATTATTTTTTGAATAATTTACTATAGAAAAGGCAATCCCTGGCGTAATTAAAATTTGCGACAGTAAAAAATTATTTTTTGAATAATTTGCTATAGAAAAGGCAATCCCTGGCGTAATTAAAATTTGCGACAGTATAAAATTATTTTTTGCAAAATTTACTATAGAAAAGGCAATCCCTGGCGTAATTAAAATTTGCGACAGTATAAAATTATTTTTTGAAAACTTTACTATAGAAAAGGCAATCCCTGGCGTATTTAAAATTTGCGACAGTAGAAAATTATTTTTTGAATAATTTACTATAGAAAAGGCAATCCCTGGCGTAATTAAAATTTGCGACAGTAGAAAATTATTTTTTGAATAATTTACTATAGAAAAGGCAATCCCTGGCGTAATTAAAATTTGCGACAGTAAAAAATTATTTTTTGAATAATTTACTATAGAAAAGGCAATCCCTGGCGTAATTAAAATTTGCGACAGTATAAAATAATTTTTTGAAAAATTTACTATATTAAAGGCAATCCCTGGCGTAATTAAAATTTGCGACAGTAAAAAATTATTTTTTGAATAATTTACTATAGAAAAGGCAATCCCTGGCGTAATTAAAGCTTGCGACAGTATAAAATTATTTTTTGAAAAATTTACTATATAAAAGGCAATCCCAGGCTTAATTAAAATTTGCGACAGTATAAAATTATTTTTTGAAAAATTTACTATAGAAAAGGCAATCCCTGGCGTATTTAAAATTCGCGACAGTAAAAAATTATTTTTTGAATAATTTACTATAGAAAAGGCAATCCCTGGCGTAATTAAAATTTGCGACAGTAAAAAATTATTTTTGAATAATTTACTATAGAAAAGGCAATCCCTGGCGTAATTAAAATTTGCGACAGTATAAAATTATTTTTTGAAAAATTTACTATATAAAAGGCAATCCCTGGCGTAATTAAAATTTGCGACAGTAAAAAATTATTTTTTGAATAATTTACTATATAAAAGGCAATCCCTGGCGTATTTAAAATTTGCGACAGTAAAAAATTATTTTTTGAATAATTTACTATAGAAAGGGCAATCCCTGGCGTATTTAAAATTTGCGACAGTAAGAAATTAATTTGTGTGAAATTTACTATAGAAAAGGCCATCCCTGGGATATTTAAAATTTGCGACAGTATAAAATTATTTTTTGCAAAATTTACTATAGAAAAGGCAATCCCAGGCGTAATTAAAATTTTCGACAGTAAAAAATTAATATTTTGAAAAATTTACTGTAGAAAAGGCAATCCCTGGCGCAATTAAAATTTGCGACAGTAAAAAATAATTTTTTGAATAATTTACTATAGAAAAGGCAATCCCTGGCGTAATTAAAATTTGCGATAGTAAAAAATTATTTTTTGAATAATTTACTATAGAAAAGGCAATCCCTGGCGCAATTAAAATTTGCGACAGTAAAAAATTATTTTTTGCAAAATTTACTATAGAAAAGGCAGTCCCTGGCGTATTTAAAATTTGCGACAGTATAAAATTAATTTTTGAAAACTTGACTGTAGAAAAGGCAATCCCTGGCGTAATTAAAATTTGCGACAGTAGAAAATTATTTTTTGAATAATTTACTATAGAAAAGGCAATCCCTGGCGTAATTAAAATTTGCGACAGTAGAAAATTATTTTTTGAATAATTTACTATAGAAAAGGCAATCCCTGGCGTAATTAAAATTTGCGACAGTATAAAATTATTTTTTGCAAAATTTACTATAGAAAAGGCAATCCCTGGCGTAATTAAAATTTGCGACAGTATAAAATTATTTTTTGAAAAATTTACTATAGAAAAGGCAATCCCTGGCGTAATTAAAATTTGCGACAGTAAAAAATTATTTTTTGAATAATTTACTGTAGAAAAGGCAATCCCTGGCGCAATTAAAACTTGCGATAGTAAAAAATTATTTTTGAATAATTTACTATAGAAAAGGCAAAACCTGGCGTAATTAAAATTTGCGACAGTTGAAAATAATTTTTTGAATAATTTACTATAGAAAAGCAATCCCTGGCGCAATTAAAATTTGCGACAGTATAAAATTATTTTTTGAATAATTTACTATAGAAAAGGCAATCCCTGGCGCACTTAAAATTTGCGACAGTAGAAAATTATTTTTTGCAAAATTTATTATAGAAAAGGCAATCCCTGGCGCAATTAAAATTTGCGACAGTAAAAAATTATTTTTTGAATAATTTACTATAGAAAAGGCAATCCCTGGCGTAATTAAAATTTGCGATAGTAAAAAATTATTTTTTGAATAATTTACTATAGAAAAGGCAATCCCTGGCGTAATTAAAATTTGCGACAGTTGAAAATTATTTTTTGAATAATTTACTATAAAAAGGCAATCCCTGGCGTAATTAAAACTTGCGATAGAAAAAAATTATTTTTTGAATAATTTACTGTAGAAAAGGCAATCCCTGGCGCACTTAAAATTTGCGACAGTAGAAAACTATTTTTTGCAAAATTTACTATAGAAAAGGCAATCCCTGGCGCAATTAAAATTTGCGACAGTAAAAAATTATTTTTTGCAAAATTTACTATAGAAAAGGCAATCCTTGGCGCACTTAAAATTTGCGACAATAAACAGTTATTTTTTGAATAATTTACTATAGAAAAGGCAATCCCTGGCGTAATTAAAATTTGCGACAGTAGAAAATTATTTTTTGAATAATTTACTATAGAAAAGGCAATCCCTGGCGCAATTAAAATTTGCGACAGTAAAAAATTATTTTTTGAATAATTTACTATAGAAAAGGCAATCCCTGGCGTAATTAAAACTAGCGATAGTAAAAAATTATTTTTTGAATAATTTACTATAGAAAAGGCAATCCCTGGCGTAATTAAAATTTGCGACAGTATAAAATTATTTTTTGAATAATTTACTATAGAAAAGGAAATCCCTGGCGCAGTTAAAATTTGCGACAGTAGAAAATTATTTTTTGAATAATTTACTATAGAAAAGGCAATCCCTGGCGCACTTAAAATTTGCGACAGTAGAAAATTATTTTTTGAATAATTTACTATAGAAAAGGCAATCCCTGGGATATTTAAAATTTGCGACAGTAAAAAATTATTTTTTGAATAATTTACTATAGAAAAGGCAATCCCTGGCGTAATTTAAATTTGCGACAGTAGAAAATTATTTTTTGAATAATTTACTATAGAAAAGGCAATCCCTGGCGTATTTAAAATTTGCGACAGTATAAAATTAATTTTTGAAAAATTTACTATATAAAAGGCAATCCCTGGCGCAGTTAAAATTTGCGACAGTAAAAAATTATTTTTTGAATAATTTACTATAGAAAAGGCAATCCCTGGCGTAATTAAAATTTGCGACAGTATAAAATTATTTTTTGAAAAATTTACTAAATAAAAGGCAATCCCTGGCGTAATTAAAATTTGCGACAGTATAAAATTATTTTTTGAATAATTTACTATATAAAAGGCAATCCCTGGCGTATTTAAAATTTGCGACAGTATAAAATTATTTTTTGAATAATTTACTATAGAAAAGGCAATCCCTGGCGTAATTAAAATTTGCGACAGTAGAAACTTATTTTTTGAATAATTTACTATGGAAAAGGCAATCCCTGGCGTAATTAAAATTTGCGACAGTAGAAATTTATTTTTTGAATAATTTACTATAGAAAAGTCAATCCCTGGCGTAATTAAAATTTGCGACAGTATAAAATTATTTTTTGCAAAATTTACTATAGAAAAGGCAATCCCTGGCGTAATTAAAATTTGCGACAGTATAAAATTATTTTTTGAATAATTTACTATAACAAGGCAATCCCTGGCGTAATTAAAACTTGCGATAGTAACAAATTATTTTTTGAATAATTTACTGTAGAAAAGGCAATCCCTGGCGCACTTAAAATTTGCGACAGTAGAAAACTATTTTTTGCAAAATTTACTATAGAAAAGGCAATCCCTGGCGCAATTAAAATTTGCGACAGTAAAAAATTATTTTTTGCAAAATTTACTATAGAAAAGGCAATCCTTGGCGCACTTAAAATTTGCGACAATAAAAAATTATTTTTTGAATAATTTACTATAGAAAAGGCAATCCCTGGCGTAATTAAAATTTGCGACAGTAGAAAATTATTTTTTGAATAATTTACTATAGAAAAGGCAATCCCTGGCGCAATTAAAATTTGCGACAGTAAAAAATTATTTTTTGAATAATTTACTATAGAAAAGGCAATCCCTGGCGTAATTAAAACTTGCGATAGTAAAAAATAATTTTTTGAATAATTTACTACAGAAAAGGCAATCCCTGGCGTAATTAAAATTTGCGACAGTATAAAATTATTTTTTGAATAATTTACTATAGAAAAGGAAATCCCTGGCGCAGTTAAAATTTGCGACAGTAGAAAATTATTTTTTGAATAATTTACTATAGAAAAGGCAATCCCTGGCGCACTTAAAATTTGCGACAGTAGAAAATTATTTTTTGAATAATTTACTATAGAAAAGGCAATCCCTGGGATATTTAAAATTTGCGACAGTAAAAAATTATTTTTTGAATAATTTACTATAGAAAAGGCAATCCCTGGCGTAATTAAAATTTGCGACAGTAGAAAATTATTTTTTGAATAATTTACTATAGAAAAGGCAATCCCTGGCGTATTTAAAATTTGCGACAGTATAAAATTGATTTTTGAAAAATTTACTATATAAAAGGCAATCCCTGGCGCAATTAAAATTTGCGACAGTAAAAAATTATTTTTTGAATAATTTACTATAGAAAAGGCAATCCCTGGCGTAATTAAAATTTGCGACAGTATAAAATTATTTTTTGAAAAATTTACTATATAAAAGGCAATCCCTGGCGTAATTAAAACTTGCGACAGTATAAAATTATTTTTTGAATAATTTACTATATAAAAGGCAATCCCTGGCGTATTTAAAATTTGCGACAGTATAAAATTATTTTTTGAATAATTTACTATAGAAAAGGCAATCCCTGGCGTAATTAAAATTTGCGACAGTAGAAAATTATTTTTTGAATAATTTACTATAGAAAAGGCAATCCCTGGCGTAATTAAAATTTGCGACAGTAGAAAATTATTTTTTGAATAATTTACTATAGAAAAGTCAATCCCTGGCGTAATTAAAATTTGCGACAGTATAAAATTATTTTTTGCAAAATTTACTATAGAAAAGGCAATCCCTGGCGCAATTAAAATTTGCGACAGTAAAAAATTATTTTTTGAATAATTTACTATAGAAAAGGCAATCCCTGGCGTAATTTAAATTTGCGACAGTATAAAATTATTTTTTGAAAAATTTACTATATAAAAGGCAATCCCTGGCGTAATTAAAACTTGCGACAGTATAAAATTATTTTTTGAATAATTTACTATATAAAAGGCAATCCCTGGCGTATTTAAAATTTGCGACAGTATAAAATTATTTTTTGAATAATTTACTATAGAAAAGGCAATCCCTGGCGTAATTAAAATTTGCGACAGTATAAAATTATTTTTTGAAAAATTTACTAAATAAAAGGCAATCCCTGGCGTAATTAAAATTTGCGACAGTATAAAATTATTTTTTGAATAATTTACTATATAAAAGGCAATCCCTGGCGTATTTAAAATTTGCGACAGTATAAAATTATTTTTTGAATAATTTACTATAGAAAAGGCAATCCCTGGCGTAATTAAAATTTGCGACAGTAGAAACTTATTTTTTGAATAATTTACTATGGAAAAGGCAATCCCTGGCGTAATTAAAATTTGCGACAGTAGAAAATTATTTTTTGAATAATTTACTATAGAAAAGTCAATCCCTGGCGTAATTAAAATTTGCGACAGTATAAAATTATTTTTTGCAAAATTTACTATAGAAAAGGCAATCCCTGGCGTAATTAAAATTTGCGACAGTATAAAATTATTTTTTGAATAATTTACTATAACAAGGCAATCCCTGGCGTAATTAAAACTTGCGATAGTAACAAATTATTTTTTGAATAATTTACTGTAGAAAAGGCAATCCCTGGCGCACTTAAAATTTGCGACAGTAGAAAACTATTTTTTGCAAAATTTACTATAGAAAAGGCAATCCCTGGCGCAATTAAAATTTGCGACAGTAAAAAATTATTTTTTGCAAAATTTACTATAGAAAAGGCAATCCTTGGCGCACTTAAAATTTGCGACAATAAAAAATTATTTTTTGAATAATTTACTATAGAAAAGGCAATCCCTGGCGTAATTAAAATTTGCGACAGTAGAAAATTATTTTTTGAATAATTTACTATAGAAAAGGCAATCCCTGGCGCAATTAAAATTTGCGACAGTAAAAAATTATTTTTTGAATAATTTACTATAGAAAAGGCAATCCCTGGCGTAATTAAAACTTGCGATAGTAAAAAATAATTTTTTGAATAATTTACTACAGAAAAGGCAATCCCTGGCGTAATTAAAATTTGCGACAGTATAAAATTATTTTTTGAATAATTTACTATAGAAAAGGAAATCCCTGGCGCAGTTAAAATTTGCGACAGTAGAAAATTATTTTTTGAATAATTTACTATAGAAAAGGCAATCCCTGGCGCACTTAAAATTTGCGACAGTAGAAAATTATTTTTTGAATAATTTACTATAGAAAAGGCAATCCCTGGGATATTTAAAATTTGCGACAGTAAAAAATTATTTTTTGAATAATTTACTATAGAAAAGGCAATCCCTGGCGTAATTAAAATTTGCGACAGTAGAAAATTATTTTTTGAATAATTTACTATAGAAAAGGCAATCCCTGGCGTATTTAAAATTTGCGACAGTATAAAATTAATTTTTGAAAAATTTACTATATAAAAGGCAATCCCTGGCGCAGTTAAAATTTGCGACAGTAAAAAATTATTTTTTGAATAATTTACTATAGAAAAGGCAATCCCTGGCGTAATTAAAATTTGCGACAGTATAAAATTATTTTTTGAAAAATTTACTATATAAAAGGCAATCCCTGGCGTAATTAAAACTTGCGACAGTATAAAATTATTTTTTGAATAATTTACTATATAAAAGGCAATCCCTGGCGTATTTAAAATTTGCGACAGTATAAAATTATTTTTTGAATAATTTACTATAGAAAAGGCAATCCCTGGCGTAATTAAAATTTGCGACAGTAGAAAATTATTTTTTGAATAATTTACTATAGAAAAGGCAATCCCTGGCGTAATTAAAATTTGCGACAGTAGAAAATTATTTTTTGAATAATTTACTATAGAAAAGTCAATCCCTGGCGTAATTAAAATTTGCGACAGTATAAAATTATTTTTTGCAAAATTTACTATAGAAAAGGCAATCCCTGGCGCAATTAAAATTTGCGACAGTAAAAAATTATTTTTTGAATAATTTACTATAGAAAGGCAATCCCTGGCGTAATTTAAATTTGCGACAGTATAAAATTATTTTTTGAAAAATTTACTATATAAAAGGCAATCCCTGGCGTAATTAAAATTTGCGACAGTATAAAATTATTTTTTGAATAATTTACTATATAAAAGGCAATCCCTGGCGTATTTAAAATTTGCGACAGTATAAAATTATTTTTTGAATAATTTACTATAGAAAAGGCAATCCCTGGCGTAATTAAAATTTGCGACAGTAGAAAATTATTTTTTGAATAATTTACTATAGAAAAGGCAATCCCTGGCGTAATTAAAATTTGCGACAGTAGAAAATTATTTTTTGAATAATTTACTATAGAAAAGTCAATCCCTGGCGTAATTAAAATTTGCGACAGTATAAAATTATTTTTTGCAAAATTTACTATAAAAAAGGCAATCCCTGGCGTAATTAAAATTTGCGACAGTATAAAATTATTTTTTGAATAATTTACTATAGAAAAGGCAATCCCTGGCGTAATTAAAATTTACGACAGTATAAAATTATTTTTTGAAAAATTTACTATATAAAAGGCAATCCCTGGCGTAATTAAAATTTGCGACAGTTGAAAATTATTTTTTGAATAATTTACTATAGAAAAGGCAATCCCTGGGTTATTTAAAATTTGCGACAGTAAAAAATTATTTTTTGAATAATTTACTATAGAAAAGGCAATCCCTGGCGTAATTAAAATTTGCGACAGTAAAAAATTATTTTTTGAATAATTTACTATAGAAAAGGCAATCCCTGGCGCAATTAAAATTTGGGACAGTTGAAAATTATTTTTTGAATAATTTACTATAAAAAGGGCAATCCCTGGCGCAATTAAAATTTGCGACAGTATAAAATTATTTTTTGAATAATTTACTATAGAAAAGGCAATCCCTGGCGCAATTAAAATTTGCGACATTAGAAAATTATTTTTTGAATAATTTACTATAGAAAAGGCAATCCCTGGCGTAATTAAAATTTGCGACAGTAAAAAATTATTTTTTGAATAATTTACTATAGAAAAGGCAATCCCTGGCGTAATTAAAACTTGCGACAGTAAAAAATTATTTTTTGAATAATTTACTATAGAAAAGGCAATCCCTGGCGTAATTAAAATTTGCGACAGTAGAAAATTATTTTTTGAATAATTTACTATAGAAAAGGCAATCCCTGGCGTATTTAAAATTTGCGACAGTATAAAATTAATTTTTGAATAATTTACTATAGAAGAGGCAATCCCTGGCGCACTTAAAATTTGCGACAGTAGAAAATTATTTTTTGAATAATTTACTATAGAAAAGGCAATCCCTGGCGTAATTAAAATTTGCGACAGTAGAAAATTATTTTTTGAATAATTTACTATAGAAAAGGCAATCCCTGGCGCAATTAAAATTTGCGACAGTAAAAAATTATTTTTTGCAAAATCTACTATGGAAAAGGCAATCCCTGGCGCAATTAAAATTTGCGACAGTAGAAAATTATTTTTTGAAAAATTTACTATAGAAAAGGCAATCCCTGGCGTAATTAAAACATGCGACAGTATAAAATTATTTTTTGAAAAATTTACTATAGAAAAGGCAATCCCTGGCGTAATTAAAACTTGCGACAGTAAAAAATTATTTTTTGAATAATTTACTATAGAAAAGGCAATCCCTGGCGCACTTAAAATTTGCGACAGTAAAAAATTATTTTTTGAATAATTTACTATATAAAAGGCAATCCCTGGCGCAATTAAAATTTGCGACAGTAAAAAATTATTTTTTGAATAATTTACTATAGAAAAGGTAATCCCTGGCGTAATTAAAATTTGCGACAGTAAAAAATTATTTTTTGAATAATTTACTATAGAAAAGGCAATCCCAGGCGTAATTAAAATTTGCGACAGTTGAAAATTATTTTTTGAATAATTTACTATAGAAAAGGCAATCCCTGGCGCAATTAAAATTTGCGACAATAGAAAATTAATTTTTGAAAAATTTACTATATAAAAGGCAATCTCTGGCGCAATTAAAATTTGCGACAGTAGAAAATAATTTTTTGAAAAATTTACTATAGAAAAGGCAATCCCTGGCGTAATTAAAACTTGCGACAGTAAAAAATTATTTTTTGAATAATTTACTATAGAAAAGGCAATCCCTGGCGCACTTAAAATTTGCGACAGTAAAAAATTATTTTTTGAATAATTTACTATAGAAAAGGCAATCCCTGGCGCAATTAAAATTTGCGACAGTAAAAAATTATTTTTTGAATAATTTACTATATAAAAGGCAATCCCTGGCGCAATTAAAATTTGCGACAGTAAAAAATTATTTTTTGAATAATTTACTATAGAAAAGGTAATCCCTGGCGTAATTAAAATTTGCGACAGTAAAAAATTATTTTTTGAATAATTTACTAGAGAAAAGGCAATCCCTGGCGTAATTAAAATTTGCGACAGTTGAAAATTATTTTTTGCAAAATTTACTGTAGAAAAGGCAATCCCTGGCGTAATTAAAATTTGCGACAGTTGAAAATTATTTTTTGAATAATTTACTATAGAAAAGGCAATCCCTGGGATATTTAAAATTTGCGACAGTAAAAAATTATTTTTTGAATAATTTACTATAGAAAAGGCAATCCCTGGCGTAATTAAAATTTGCGACAGTAAAAAATTATTTTTTGAATAATTTACTATAGAACAGGCAATCCCTGGCGTAATTAAAACTTGCGACAGTAAAAAATTATTTTTTGAATAATTTACTATAGAAAAGGCAATCCCTGGCGTAATTAAAATTTGCGACAGTAGAAAATTATTTTTTGAATAATTTACTATAGAAAAGGCAATCCCTGGCGTATTTAAAATTTGCGACAGTATAAAATTAATTTTTGAATAATTTACTATAGAAGAGGCAATCCCTGGCGCACTTAAAATTTGCGACAGTAGAAAATTATTTTTTGAATAATTTACTATAGAAAAGGCAATCCCTGGCGTAATTAAAATTTGCGACAGTAGAAAATTATTTTTTGAATAATTTACTATAGAAAAGGCAATCCCTGGCGCAATTAAAATTTGCGACAGTAAAAAATTATTTTTTGCAAAATCTACTATGGAAAAGGCAATCCCTGGCGCAATTAAAATTTGCGACAGTAGAAAATTATTTTTTGAAAAATTTACTATAGAAAAGGCAATCCCTGGCGTAATTAAAACATGCGACAGTATAAAATTATTTTTTGAAAAATTTACTATAGAAAAGGCAATCCCTGGCGTAATTAAAACTTGCGACAGTAAAAAATTATTTTTTGAATAATTTACTATAGAAAAGGCAATCCCTGGCGCACTTAAAATTTGCGACAGTAAAAAATTATTTTTTGAATAATTTACTATATAAAAGGCAATCCCTGGCGCAATTAAAATTTGCGACAGTAAAAAATTATTTTTTGAATAATTTACTATAGAAAAGGTAATCCCTGGCGTAATTAAAATTTGCGACAGTAAAAAATTATTTTTTGAATAATTTACTATAGAAAAGGCAATCCCAGGCGTAATTAAAATTTGCGACAGTTGAAAATTATTTTTTGAATAATTTACTATAGAAAAGGCAATCCCTGGCGCAATTAAAATTTGCGACAGTAGAAAATTAATTTTTGAAAAATTTACTATATAAAAGGCAATCTCTGGCGCAATTAAAATTTGCGACAGTAGAAAATAATTTTTTGAAAAATTTACTATAGAAAAGGCAATCCCTGGCGTAATTAAAACTTGCGACAGTAAAAAATTATTTTTTGAATAATTTACTATAGAAAAGGCAATCCCTGGCGCACTTAAAATTTGCGACAGTAAAAAATTATTTTTTGAATAATTTACTATAGAAAAGGCAATCCCTGGCGCAATTAAAATTTGCGACAGTAAAAAATTATTTTTTGAATAATTTACTATATAAAAGGCAATCCCTGGCGCAATTAAAATTTGCGACAGTAAAAAATTATTTTTTGAATAATTTACTATAGAAAAGGTAATCCCTGGCGTAATTAAAATTTGCGACAGTAAAAAATTATTTTTTGAATAATTTACTATAGAAAAGGCAATCCCTGGCGTAATTAAAATTTGCGACAGTTGAAAATTATTTTTTGCAAAATTTACTGTAGAAAAGGCAATCCCTGGCGTAATTAAAATTTGCGACAGTTGAAAATTATTTTTTGAATAATTTACTATAGAAAAGGCAATCCCTGGGATATTTAAAATTTGCGACAGTAAAAAATTATTTTTTGAATAATTTACTATAGAAAAGGCAATCCCTGGCGTAATTAAAATTTGCGACAGTAAAAAATTATTTTTTGAATAATTTACTATAGAAAAGGCAATCCCTGGCGCAATTAAAATTTGGGACAGTTGAAAATTATTTTTTGAATAATTTACTATAGAAAAGGCAATCCCTGGCGCAATTAAAATTTGCGACAGTAGAAAATTATTTTTTGAATAATTTACTATAGAAAAGGCAATCCCTGGCGCAATTAAAATTTGCGACAGTAAAAAATTATTTTTTGCAAAATTTACTATGGAAAAGGCAATCCCTGGCGCAATTAAAATTTGCGACAGTAGAAAATTATTTTTTGAATAATTTACTATACAAAAGGCAATCCCTGGCGCAATTAAAATTTCCGACAGTAAAAAATTATTTTTTGAATAATTTACTATAGAAAAGGCAATCCCTGGCGTAATTAAAACTTGCGACAGTAAAAAATTATTTTTTGTATAATTTACTATAGAAAAGGCAATCCCTGGCGTAATTAAAATTTGCGACAGTAGAAAATTATTTTTTGAATAATTTACTATAGAAAAGGCAATCCCTGGCGTATTTAAAATTTGCGACAGTATAAAATTAATTTTTGAATAATTTACTATAGAAGAGGCAATCCCTGGCGCACTTAAAATTTGCGACAGTAGAAAATTATTTTTTGAATAATTTACTACAGAAAAGGCAATCCCTGGCGTAATTAAAATTTGCGACAGTAGAAAATTATTTTTTGAATAATTTACTATAGAAAAGGCAATCCCTGGCGCAATTAAAATTTGCGACAGTAAAAAAATATTTTTTGCAAAATTTACTATAGAAAAGGTAATCCCTGGCGTAATTAAAATTTGCGACAGTAAAAAATTATTTTTTGAATAATTTACTATAGAAAGGGCAATCCCTGGCGTAATTAAAATTTGCGACAGTTGAAAAATATTTTTTGAATAATTTACTATGGAAAAGGCAATCCCTGGCGCAATTAAAATTTGCGACAGTAGAAAATTATTTTTTGAAAAATTTACTATAGAAAAGGCAATCCCTGGCGTAATTAAAACATGCGACAGTATAAAATTATTTTTTGAATAATTTACTATAGAAAAGGCAATCCCTGGCGTAATTAAAATTTGCGACAGTTGAAAATTATTTTTTGAATAATTTACAATAGAAAAGGCAATCCCTGGCGTAATTAAAATTTGCGACAGTTGAAAATTATTTTTTGAATAATTTACTAAAGAAAAGGCAATCCCTGGCGTATTTAAAATTTGCGACAGTATAAAATTAATTTTTGAATAATTTACTATAGAAGAGGCAATACCTGGCGCACTTAAAATTTGCGACAGTAGAAAATAATTTTTTGAATAATTTACTATAGAAAAGGCAATCCCTGGCGTAATTAAAACTTGCGACAGTAAAAAATTATTTTTTGAATAATTTACTATAGAAAAGGCAATCCCTGGCGTAATTAAAATTTGCGACAGTAGAAAATTATTTTTTGAATAATTTACTATAGAAAAGGCAATCCCTGGGATATTTAAAATTTGCGACAGTAAAAAATTATTTTTTGAATAATTTACTATAGAAAAGGCAATCCCTGGCGTAATTAAAATTTGCGACAGTAAAAAATTATTTTTTGAATAATTTACTATAGAAAAGGCAATCCCTGGCGCAATTAAAATTTGGGACAGTTGAAAATTATTTTTTGAATAATTTACTATAGAAAAGGCAATCCCTGGCGCAATTAAAATTTGCGACAGTTTAAAATTATTTTTTGAATAATTTACTATAGAAAAGGCAATCCCTGGCGCAATTAAAATTTGCGACATTAGAAAATTATTTTTTGAATAATTTACTATAGAAAAGGCAATCCCTGGCGTAATTAAAACTTGCGATAGTAAAATATTATTTTTTGAAAAATTTACTATAGAAAAGGCAATCCCTGGCGCCATTAAAATTTGCGACAGTAGAAAATTATTTTTTGAATAATTTACTATAGAAAAGGCAATCCCTGGCGCACTTAAAATTTGCGACAGTAAAAAATTATTTTGTGAGAAATTTACTATAGAAAAGGCAATCCCTGGGATATTTAAAATTTGCGACAGTAGAAAATTATTTTTTGAATAATTTACTATAGAAAAGGCAATCCCTGACGCACTTAAAATTTGCGACAGTAAAAAATTATTTTTTGAATAATTTACTATAGAAAAGGCAATCCCTGGCGTAATTAAAATTTGCGACAGTAGAAAATTATTTTTTGAATAATTTACTACAGAAAAGGCAATCCCTGGCGTAATTAAAATTTGCGACAGTATAAAATTATTTTTTGAATAATTTACTATAGAAAAGGCAATCCCTGGCGTAATTAAAATTTGCGACAGTAAAAAATTATTTTTTGAAAAATTTACTGTAGAAAAGGCAATCCCTGGCGCAATTAAAATTTGCGACAGTAGAAAATTATTTTTTGAATAATTTACTATAGAAAAGGCAATCCCTGGCGTAATTAAAATTTGCGACAGTAAAAAATTATTTTTTGAATAATTTACTATAGAAGAGGCAATCCCTGGCGTATTTAAAATTTGCGACAGTAAGAAATTAATTTGTGAGAAATTTACTATAGAAAAGGCAATCCCTGGGATAGTTAAAATTTGCGACAGTAAAAAATTATTTTTTGAAAAATTTACTATAGAAAAGGCAATCCCTGGCGCAATTAAAATGTGCGACAGTATAAAATTATTTTTTGAATAATTTACTATAGAAAAGACAATCCCTGGCGTAATTAAAATTTGCGACAGTATAAAATTATTTTTTGAATACTTTACTATAGAAAAGGCAATCCCTGGCGCACTTAAAATTTGCGACAGTAAAATATTATTTTTTGAATAATTTACTATAGAAAAGGCAATCCCTGGCGTAATTAAAATTTGCGACAGTTGAAAATTATTTTTTGAATAATTTACTATAGAAAAGGCAATCCCTGGCGCAATTAAAATTTGCGACAGTAAAAAATTATTTTTTGCAAAATTTACTATAGAAAAGGCAATCCCTGGCGTAATTAAAATTTGCGACAGTATAAAATTATTTTTTGAATAATTTACTATAGAAAAGGCAATCCCTGGCGCAATAAAAATTTGCGACAGTAAAAAATTATTTTTTGCAAAATTTACTGTAGAACAGGCAATCCCTGGCGCAACTAAAACTTGCGATAGTAAAAAATTATTTTTTGAATAATTTACTATAGAAAAGGCAATCCCTGGCGCAATTACAATTTGCGACAGTAAAAAATTATTTTTTGAAAAATTTACTGTAGAAAAGGCAATCCCTGTCGCAATTAAAATTTGCGACAGTAGAAAATTATTTTTTGAATAATTTACTATAGAAAAGGCAATCCCTGGCGTAATTAAAATTTGCGACAGTAAAAAATTATTTTTTGAATAATTTACTATAGAAAAGGATATCCCTGGCGCAATTAAAATTTGCGACAGTAAAAAATTATTTTTTGCAAAATTTACTATGGAAAAGGCAATCCCTGGCGCAATTAAAATTTGCGACAGTAGAAAATTATTTTTTGAAAAATTTACTATAGAAAAGGCAATCCCTGGCGTAATTAAAACATGCGACAGTATAAAATTATTTTTTGAATAATTTACTATAGAAAAGGCAATCCCTGGCGTAATTAAAATTTGCGACAGTTGAAAATTATTTTTTGAATAATTTACAATAGAAAAGGCAATCCCTGGCGTAATTAAAATTTGCGACAGTTGAAAATTATTTTTTGAATAATTTACTATAGAAAAGGCAATCCCTGGCGTATTTAAAATTTGCGACAGTATAAAATTAATTTTTGAATAATTTACTATAGAAGAGGCAATCCCTGGCGCACTTAAAATTTGCGACAGTAGAAAATTATTTTTTGAATAATTTACTATAGAAAAGGCAATCCCTGGCGTAATTAAAACTTGCGACAGTAAAAAATTATTTTTTGAATAATTTACTATAGAAAAGGCAATCCCTGGCGTAATTAAAATTTGCGACAGTAGAAAATTATTTTTTGAATAATTTACTATAGAAAAGGCAATCCCTGGGATATTTAAAATTTGCGACAGTAAAAAATTATTTTTTGAATAATTTACTATAGAAAAGGCAATCCCTGGCGTAATTAAAATTTGCGACAGTAAAAAATTATTTTTTGAATAATTTACTATAGAAAAGGCAATCCCTGGCGCAATTAAAATTTGGGACAGTTGAAAATTATTTTTTGAATAATTTACTATAGAAAAGGCAATCCCTGGCGCAATTAAAATTTGCGACAGTATAAAATTATTTTTTGAATAATTTACTATAGAAAAGGCAATCCCTGGCGCAATTAAAATTTGCGACATTAGAAAATTATTTTTTGAATAATTTACTATAGAAAAGGCAATCCCTGGCGTAATTAAAATTTGCGACAGTATAAAATTATTTTTTCAAAAGTTTACTATAGAAAAGGCAGTCCCTGGCGTAATTAAAATTTGCGACAGTATAAAATTATTTTTTGAATAATTTACTATAGAAAAGGCAATCCCTGGCGTAATTAAAATTTGCGACAGTAAAAAATTATTTTTTGAATAATTTACTATAGAAAAGGCAATCCCTGGCGTATTTAAAATTTGCGACAGTGTAAACTTATTTTTTGAATAATTTACTATAGAAAAGGCAATCCCTGGCGCAATTAAAATTTGCGACAGTATAAAATTATTTTTTGAATAATTTACTATAAAAAAGGCAATGCCTGGCGTAATTAAAATTTGCGACAGTATAAAATTATTTTTTGAATAATTTACTATAGAAAAGGCAATCCCTGGCGCACTTAAAATTTGCGACAGTAGAAAATTATTTTTTGAATAATTTACTATACAAAAGTCAATCCCTGGCGCAATTAAAATTTGCGAGAGTAGAAAATTATTTATTGAATAATTTACTATAGAAAAGGCAATCCCTGGCGTAATTAAAATTTGCGACAGTAAAAAATTATTTTTTGAATAATTTACTATAGAAAAGGCAATCCCTGGCGTAATTAAAATTTGCGACAGTAGAAAATTATTTTTTGAATAATTTACTATAGAAAAGGCAATCCCTGGCGTAATTAAAATTTGCGACAGTATAAAATTATTTTTTGAATAATTTACTATAGAAAAGGCAATCCCTGGCGTAATTAAAATTTGCGACAGTTGAAAATTATTTTTTGAATAATTTACAATAGAAAAGGCAATCCCTGGCGTAATTAAAATTTGCGACAGTTGAAAATTATTTTTTGAATAATTTACTATAGAAAAGGCAATCCCTGGCGTATTTAAAATTTGCGACAGTATAAAATTAATTTTTGAATAATTTACTATAGAAGAGGCAATCCCTGGCGCACTTAAAATTTGCGACAGTAGAAAATTATTTTTTGAATAATTTACTATAGAAAAGGCAATCCCTGGCGTAATTAAAACTTGCGACAGTTAAAAATTATTTTTTGAATAATGTACTATAGAAAAGGCAATCCCTGGCGTAATTAAAATTTGCTACAGTAGAAAATTATTTTTTGAATAATTTACTATAGAAAAGGCAATCCCTGGGATATTTAAAATTTGCGACAGTAAAAAATTATTTTTTGAATAATTTACTATAGAAAAGGCAATCCCTGGCGTAATTAAAATTTGCGACAGTAAAAAATTATTTTTTGAATAATTTACTATAGAAAAGGCAATCCCTGGCGCAATTAAAATTTGGGACAGTTGAAAATTATTTTTTGAATAATTTACTATAGAAAAGGCAATCCCTGGCGCAATTAAAATTTGCGACAGTATAAAATTATTTTTTGAATAATTTACTATAGAAAAGGCAATCCCTGGCGCAATTAAAATTTGCGACATTAGAAAATTATTTTTTGAATAATTTACTATAGAAAAGGCAATCCCTGGCGTAATTAAAATTTGCGACAGTATAAAATTATTTTTTCAAAAATTTACTATAGAAAAGGCAGTCCCTGGCGTAATTAAAATTTGCGACAGTATAAAATTATTTTTTGAATAATTTACTATAGAAAAGGCAATCCCTGGCGCACTTAAAATTTGCGACAGTAGAAAATTATTTTTTGAATAATTTACTATAGAAAAGGCAATCCCTGGCGTAATTAAAACTTGCGACAGTAAAAAATTATTTTTTGAATAATTTACTATAGAAAAGGCAATCCCTGGCGTAATTAAAATTTGCGACAGTAGAAAATTATTTTTTGAATAATTTACTATAGAAAATGCAATCCCTGGGATATTTAAAATTTGCGACAGTAAAAAATTATTTTTGAATAATTTACTATAGAAAAGGCAATCCCTGGCGTAATTAAAATTTGCGACAGTAAAAAATTATTTTTTGAATAATTTACTATAGAAAAGGCAATCCCTGGCGCAATTAAAATTTGGGACAGTTGAAAATTATTTTTTGAATAATTTACTATAGAAAAGGCAATCCCTGCGCAATTAAAATTTGCGACAGTATAAAATTATTTTTTGAATAATTTACTATAGAAAAGGCAATCCCTGCGCAATTAAAATTTGCGACATTAGAAAATTATTTTTTGAATAATTTACTATAGAAAAGGCAATCCCTGGCGTAATTAAAATTTGCGACAGTATAAAATTATTTTTTCAAAAGTTTACTATAGAAAAGGCAGTCCCTGGCGTAATTAAAATTTGCGACAGTATAAAATTATTTTTTGAATAATTTACTATAGAAAAGGCAATCCCTGGCGTAATTAAAATTTGCGACAGTAAAAAATTATTTTTTGAATAATTTACTATAGAAAAGGCAATCCCTGGCGTATTTAAAATTTGCGACAGTGTAAACTTATTTTTTGAATAATTTACTATAGAAAAGGCAATCCCTGGCGCAATTAAAATTTGCGACAGTATAAAATTATTTTTTGAATAATTTACTATAAAAAAGGCAATGCCTGGCGTAATTAAAATTTGCGACAGTATAAAATTATTTTTTGAATAATTTACTATAGAAAAGGCAATCCCTGGCGCACTTAAAATTTGCGACAGTAGAAAATTATTTTTTGAATAATTTACTATACAAAAGTCAATCCCTGGCGCAATTAAAATTTGCGAGAGTAGAAAATTATTTATTGAATAATATACTATAGAAAAGGCAATCCCTGGCGTAATTAAAATTTGCGACAGTAAAAAATTATTTTTTGAATAATTTACTATAGAAAAGGCAATCCCTGGCGTAATTAAAATTTGCGACAGTAGAAAATTATTTTTTGAATAATTTACTATAGAAAAGGCAATCCCTGGCGTAATTAAAATTTGCGACAGTATAAAATTATTTTTTGAATAATTTACTATAGAAAAGGCAATCCCTGGCGTAATTAAAATTTGCGACAGTTGAAAATTATTTTTTGAATAATTTACAATAGAAAAGGCAATCCCTGGCGTAATTAAAATTTGCGACAGTTGAAAATTATTTTTTGAATAATTTACTATAGAAAAGGCAATCCCTGGCGTATTTAAAATTTGCGACAGTATAAAATTAATTTTTGAATAATTTACTATAGAAGAGGCAATCCCTGGCGCACTTAAAATTTGCGACAGTAGAAAATTATTTTTTGAATAATTTACTATAGAAAAGGCAATCCCTGGCGTAATTAAAACTTGCGACAGTAAAAAATTATTTTTTGAATAATGTACTATAGAAAAGGCAATCCCTGGCGTAATTAAAATTTGCTACAGTAGAAAATTATTTTTTGAATAATTTACTATAGAAAAGGCAATCCCTGGGATACTTAAAATTTGCGACAGTAAAAAATTATTTTTTGAATAATTTACTATAGAAAAGGCAATCCCTGGCGTAATTAAAATTTGCGACAGTAAAAAATTATTTTTTGAATAATTTACTATAGAAAAGGCAATCCCTGGCGCAATTAAAATTTGGGACAGTTGAAAATTATTTTTTGAATAATTTACTATAGAAAAGGCAATCCCTGGCGCAATTAAAATTTGCGACAGTATAAAATTATTTTTTGAATAATTTACTATAGAAAAGGCAATCCCTGGCGCAATTAAAATTTGCGACATTAGAAAATTATTTTTTGAATAATTTACTATAGAAAAGGCAATCCCTGGCGTAATTAAAATTTGCGACAGTATAAAATTATTTTTTCAAAAATTTACTATAGAAAAGGCAGTCCCTGGCGTAATTAAAATTTGCGACAGTATAAAATTATTTTTTGAATAATTTACTATAGAAAAGGCAATTCCTGGCGTAATTAAAATTTGCGACAGTAAAAAATTATTTTTTGAATAATTTACTATAGAAAAGGCAATCCCTGGCGTATTTAAAATTTGCGACAGTGTAAAATTATTTTTTGAATAATTTACTATAGAAAAGGCAATCCCTGGCGCAATTAAAATTTGCGACAGTATAAAATTATTTTTTGAATAATTTACTATAAAAAAGGCAATGCCTGGCGTAATTAAAATTTGCGACAGTATAAAATTATTTTTTGAATAATTTACTATAGAAAAGGCAATCCCTGGCGCACTTAAAATTTGCGACAGTAGAAAATTATTTTTTGAATAATTTACTATACAAAAGTCAATCCCTGGCGCAATTAAAATTTGCGACAGTAGAAAATTATTTTTTGAATAATTTACTATAGAAAAGGCAATCCCTGGCGTAATTAAAATTTGCGACAGTAAAAAATTATTTTTTGAATAATTTACTATAGAAAAGGCAATCCCTGGCGTAATTAAAATTTGCGACAGTTCAAAAATATTTTTTGAATAATTTACTATAGAAAAGGCAATCCCTGGCGTAATTAAAATTTGCGACAGTTGAAAATTATTTTTTGAATAATTTACTATAGAAAAGGCAATCCCTGGGATATTTAAAATTTGCGACAGTAAAAAATTATTTTTTGAATAATTTACTATAGAAAAGGCAATCCCTGGCGTAATTAAAATTTGCGACAGTAAAAAATTATTTTTTGAATAATTTACTATAGAAAAGGCAATCCCTGGCGCAATTAAAATTTGGGACAGTTGAAAATTATTTTTTGAATAATTTACTATAGAAAAGGCAATCCCTGGCGCAATTAAAATTTGGGACAGTATAAAATTATTTTTTGAATAATTTACTATAGAAAAGGCAATCCCTGGCGTAATTAAAATTTGCGACAGTAAAAAATTATTTTTTGAATAATTTACTATAGAAAAGGCAATCCCTGGCGTATTTAAAATTTGCGACAGTGTAAAATTATTTTTTGAATAATTTACTATAGAAAAGGCAATCCCTGGCGCAATTAAAATTTGCGACAGTATAAAATTATTTTTTGAATAATTTACTATAAAAAAGGCAATGCCTGGCGTAATTAAAATTTGCGACAGTATAAAATTATTTTTTGAATAATTTACTATAGAAAAGGCAATCCCTGGCGCACTTAAAATTTGCGACAGTAGAAAATTATTTTTTGAATAATTTACTATACAAAAGTCAATCCCTGGCGCAATTAAAATTTGCGACAGTAGAAAATTATTTATTGAATAATTTACTATAGAAAAGGCAATCCCTGGCGTAATTAAAATTTGCGACAGTAAAAAATTATTTTTTGAATAATTTACTATAGAAAAGGCAATCCCTGGCGTAATTAAAATTTGCGACAGTAAAAAATTATTTTTTGAATAATTTACTATAGAAAAGGCAATCCCTGGCGTAATTAAAATTTGCGACAGTATAAAATTATTTTTTGAATAATTTACTATAGAAAAGGCAATCCCTGGCGTAATTAAAATTTGCGACAGTTGAAAATTATTTTTTGAATAATTTACAATAGAAAAGGCAATTCCTGGCGTAATTAAAATGTGCGACAGTTGAAAATTATTTTTTGAATAATTTACTATAGAAAAGGCAATCCCTGGCGTATTTAAAATTTGCGACAGTATAAAATTAATTTTTGAATAATTTACTATAGAAGAGGCAATCCCTGGCGCACTTAAAATTTGCGACAGTAGAAAATTATTTTGTGAATAATTTACTATAGAAAAGGCAATCCCTGGCGTAATTAAAACTTGCGACAGTAAAAAATTATTTTTTGAATAATTTACTATAGAAAAGGCAATCCCTGGCGTAATTAAAATTTGCTACAGTAGAAAATTATTTTTTGATTAATTTACTATAGAAAAGGCAATCCCTGGGATATTTAAAATTTGCGACAGTAAAAATTTATTTTTTGAATAATTTACTATAGAAAAGGCAATCCCTGGCGTAATTAAAATTTGCGACAGTAAAAAATTATTTTTTGAATAATTTACTATAGAAAAGGCAATCCCTGGCGTAATTAAAATTTGCGACAGTATAAAATTATTTTTTGAATAATTTACTATAGAAAAGGCAATCCCTGGCGCAATTAAAATTTGGGACAGTTGAAAATTATTTTTTGAATAATTTACTATAGAAAAGGCAATCCCTGGCGCAATTAAAATTTGGGACAGTATAAAATTATTTTTTGAATAATTTACTATAGAAAAGGCAATCCCTGGCGTAATTAAAATTTGCGACAGTAAAAAATTATTTTTTGAATAATTTACTATAGAAAAGGCAATCCCTGGCGTATTTAAAATTTGCGACAGTGTAAAATTATTTTTTGAATAATTTACTATAGAAAAGGCAATCCCTGGCGCAATTAAAATTTGCGACAGTATAAAATTATTTTTTGAATAATTTACTATAAAAAAGGCAATGCCTGGCGTAATTAAAATTTGCGACAGTATAAAATTATTTTTTGAATAATTTACTATAGAAAAGGCAATCCCTGGCGCACTTAAAATTTGCGACAGTAGAAAATTATTTTTTGAATAATTTACTATACAAAAGTCAATCCCTGGCGCAATTAAAATTTGCGACAGTAGAAAATTATTTATTGAATAATTTACTATAGAAAAGGCAATCCCTGGCGTAATTAAAATTTGCGACAGTAAAAAATTATTTTTTGAATAATTTACTATAGAAAAGGCAATCCCTGGCGTAATTAAAATTTGCGACAGTAAAAAATTATTTTTTGAATAATTTACTATAGAAAAGGCAATCCCTGGCGTAATTAAAATTTGCGACAGTATAAAATTATTTTTTGAATAATTTACTATAGAAAAGGCAATCCCTGGCGTAATTAAAATTTGCGACAGTTGAAAATTATTTTTTGAATAATTTACAATAGAAAAGGCAATTCCTGGCGTAATTAAAATGTGCGACAGTTGAAAATTATTTTTTGAATAATTTACTATAGAAAAGGCAATCCCTGGCGTATTTAAAATTTGCGACAGTATAAAATTAATTTTGAATAATTTACTATAGAAGAGGCAATCCCTGGCGCACTTAAAATTTGCGACAGTAGAAAATTATTTTGTGAATAATTTACTATAGAAAAGGCAATCCCTGGCGTAATTAAAACTTGCGACAGTAAAAAATTATTTTTTGAATAATTTACTATAGAAAAGGCAATCCCTGGCGTAATTAAAATTTGCTACAGTAGAAAATTATTTTTTGATTAATTTACTATAGAAAAGGCAATCCCTGGGATATTTAAAATTTGCGACAGTAAAAATTTATTTTTTGAATAATTTACTATAGAAAAGGCAATCCCTGGCGTAATTAAAATTTGCGACAGTAAAAAATTATTTTTTGAATAATTTACTATAGAAAAGGCAATCCCTGGCCCAATTAAAATTTGGGACAGTTGAAAATTATTTTTTGAATAATTTACTATAGAAAAGGCAATCCCTGGCGCAATTAAAATTTGCGACAGTATAAAATTATTTTTTGAATAATTTACTATAGAAAAGGCAATCCTGGCGTAATTAAAATTTGCGACAGTAAAAAATTATTTTTTGAATAATTTACTATAGAAAAGGCAATCCCTGGCGCACTTAAAATTTGCGACAGTAGAAAATTATTTTTTGAATAATTTACTATACAAAAGTCAATCCCTGGCGCAATTAAAATTTGCGACAGTAAAAAATTATTTTTTGAATAATTTACTATAGAAAAGGCAATCCCTGGCGTAATTAAAATTTGCGACAGTAAAAAATTATTTTTGAATAATTTACTATAGAAAAGGCAATCCCTGGCGTAATTAAAATTTGCGACAGTTCAAAAATATTTTTTGAATAATTTACTATAGAAAAGGCAATCCCTGGCGTAATTAAAATTTGCGACAGTTGAAAATTATTTTTTGAATAATTTACTATAGAAAAGGCAATCCCTGGGATATTTAAAATTTGCGACAGTAAAAAATTATTTTTGAATAATTTACTATAGAAAAGGCAATCCTGGCGTAATTAAAATTTGCGACAGTAAAAAATTATTTTTTGAATAATTTACTATAGAAAAGGCGGCAATCCCTGGCGCAATTAAAATTTGGGACAGTTGAAAATTATTTTTTGAATAATTTACTATAGAAAAGGCAATCCCTGGCGCAATTAAAATTTGCGACAGTACAAAATTATTTTTTGAATAATTTACTATAGAAAAGGCAATCCCTGGCGCAATTAAAATTTGCGACAGTAAAAAATTATTTTTTGCAAAATTTACTATGGAAAAGGCAATCCCTGGCGCAATTAAAATTTGCGACAGTAGAAAATTATTTTTTGAATAATTTACTATAGAAAAGGCAATCCCTGGCGTAATTAAAATTTGCGACAGTAAAAAATTATTTTTTGCAAAATTTACTATGGAAAAGGCAATCCCTGGCGCAATTAAAATTTGCGACAGTTGAAAATTATTTTTTGAATAATTTACTATAGAAAAGGCAATCCCTGGCGCAATTAAAATTTGCGACAGTATAAAATTATTTTTTGAATAATTTACTATAGAAAAGGCAATCCCTGGCGCAATTAAAATTTGCGACATTAGAAAATTATTTTTTGAATAATTTACTATAGAAAAGGCAATCCCTGGCGTAATTAAAATTTGCGACAGTATAAAATTATTTTTTCAAAAATTTACTATAGAAAAGGCAATCCCTGGCGCACTTAAAATTTGCGACAGTAGAAAATTATTTTTTGAATAATTTACTATACAAAAGTCAATCCCTGGCGCAATTAAAATTTGCGACAGTAAAAAATTATTTTTTGAATAATTTACTATAGAAAAGGCAATCCCTGGCGTAATTAAAATTTGCGACAGTAAAAAATTATTTTTTGAATAATTTACTATAGAAAAGGCAATCCCTGGCGTAATTAAAATTTGCGACAGTTCAAAAATATTTTTTGAATAATTTACTATAGAAAAGGCAATCCCTGGCGTAATTAAAATTTGCGACAGTTGAAAATTATTTTTTGAATAATTTACTATAGAAAAGGCAATCCCTGGGATATTTAAAATTTGCGACAGTAAAAAATTATTTTTTGAATAATTTACTATAGAAAAGGCAATCCCTGGCGTAATTAAAATTTGCGACAGTAAAAAATTATTTTTTGAATAATTTACTATAGAAAAGGCAATCCCTGGCGCAATTAAAATTTGGGACAGTTGAAAATTATTTTTTGAATAATTTACTATAGAAAAGGCAATCCCTGGCGCAATTAAAATTTGCGACAGTACAAAATTATTTTTTGAATAATTTACTATAGAAAAGGCAATCCCTGGCGCAATTAAAATTTGCGACAGTAAAAAATTATTTTTTGCAAAATTTACTATGGAAAAGGCAATCCCTGGCGCAATTAAAATTTGCGACAGTAGAAAATTATTTTTTGAATAATTTACTATAGAAAAGGCAATCCCTGGCGTAATTAAAATTTGCGACAGTAAAAAATTACTTTTTGCAAAATTTACTATGGAAAAGGCAATCCCTGGCGCAATTAAAATTTGCGACAGTTGAAAATTATTTTTTGAATAATTTACTATAGAAAAGGCAATCCCTGGCGCAATTAAAATTTGCGACAGTATAAAATTATTTTTTGAATAATTTACTATAGAAAAGGCAATCCCTGGCGCAATTAAAATTTGCGACATTAGAAAATTATTTTTTGAATAATTTACTATAGAAAAGGCAATCCCTGGCGTAATTAAAATTTGCGACAGTATAAAATTATTTTTTCAAAAATTTACTATAGAAAAGGCAGTCCCTGGCGTAATTAAATTTTGCGACAGTATAAAATTATTTTTTGAATAATTTACTATAGAAAAGGCAATCCCTGGCGTAATTAAAATTTGCGACAGTAAAAAATTATTTTTTGAATAATTTACTATAGAAAAGGCAATCCCTGGCGTATTTAAAATTTGCGACAGTGTAAAATTATTTTTTGAATAATTTACTATAGAAAAGGCAATCCCTGGCGCAATTAAAATTTGCGACAGTATAAAATTATTTTTTGAATAATTTACTATAAAAAAGGCAATGCCTGGCGTAATTAAAATTTGCGACAGTATAAAATTATTTTTTTGAATAATTTACTATAGAAAAGGCAATCCCTGTCGCACTTAAAATTTGCGACAGTAGAAAATTATTTTTGGAATAATTTACTATACAAAAGTCAATCCCTGGCGCAATTAAAATTTGCGACAGTAGAAAATTATTTATTGAATATTTTACTATAGAAAAGGCAATCCCTGGCGTAATTAAAATTTGCGACAGTAAAAAATTTTTTTTTGAATAATTTACTATAGAAAAGGCAATCCCTGGCGTAATTAAAATTTGCGACAGTAAAAAATTATTTTTTGAATAATTTACTATAGAAAAGGCAATCCCTGGCGTAATTAAAATTTGCGACAGTATAAAATTATTTTTTCAAAAATTTACTATAGAAAAGGCAGTCCCTGGCGTAATTAAAATTTGCGACAGTATAAAATTATTTTTTGAATAATTTACTATAGAAAAGGCAATCCCTGGCGTAATTAAAATTTGCGACAGTAAAAAATTATTTTTTGAATAATTTACTATAGAAAAGGCAATCCCTGGCGTATTTAAAATTTGCGACAGTGTAAAATTATTTTTTGAATAATTTACTATAGAAAAGGCAATCCCTGGCGCAATTAAAATTTGCGACAGTATAAAATTATTTTTTGAATAATTTACTATAAAAAAGGCAATGCCTGGCGTAATTAAAATTTGCGACAGTATAAAATTATTTTTTGAATAATTTACTATAGAAAAGGCAATCCCTGGCGCACTTAAAATTTGCGACAGTAGAAAATTATTTTTTGAATAATTTACTATACAAAAGTCAATCCCTGGCGCAATTAAAATTTGCGACAGTAGAAAATTATTTATTGAATAATTTACTATAGAAAAGGCAATCCCTGGCGTAATTAAAATTTGCGACAGTAAAAAATTATTTTTTGAATAATTTACTATAAAAAAGGCAATGCCTGGCGTAATTAAAATTTGCGACAGTATAAAATTATTTTTTGAATAATTTACTATAGAAAAGGCAATCCCTGGCGCACTTAAAATTTGCGACAGTAGAAAATTATTTTTGGAATAATTTACTATACAAAAGTCAATCCCTGGCGCAATTAAAATTTGCGACAGTAGAAAATTATTTATTGAATAATTTACTATATAAAAGGCAATCCCTGGCGTAATTAAAATTTGCGACAGTAAAAAATTTTTTTTTGAATAATTTACTATAGAAAAGGCAATCCCTGGCGTAATTAAAATTTGCGACAGTAAAAAATTATTTTTTGAATAATTTACTATAGAAAAGGCAATCCCTGGCGTAATTAAAATTTGCGACAGTAAAAAATTATTTTTTGAATAATTTACTATAGAAAAGGCAATCCCTGGCGTAATTAAAATTTGCGACAGTTCAAAAATATTTTTTGAATAATTTACTATAGAAAAGGCAATCCCTGGCGTAATTAAAATTTGCGACAGTTGAAAATTATTTTTTGAATAATTTACTATAGAAAAGGCAATCCCTGGGATATTTAAAATTTGCGACAGTAAAAAATTATTTTTTGAATAATTTACTATAGAAAAGGCAATCCCTGGCGTAATTAAAATTTGCGACAGTAAAAAATTATTTTTTGAATAATTTACTATAGAAAAGGCAATCCCTGGCGCAATTAAAATTTGGGACAGTTGAAAATTATTTTTTGAATAATTTACTATAGAAAAGGCAATCCCTGGCGCAATTAAAATTTGCGACAGTACAAAATTATTTTTTGAATAATTTACTATAGAAAAGGCAATCCCTGGCGCAATTAAAATTTGCGACAGTAAAAAATTATTTTTTGCAAAATTTACTATGGAAAAGGCAATCCCTGGCGCAATTAAAATTTGCGACAGTAGAAAATTATTTTTTGAATAATTTACTATAGAAAAGGCAATCCCTGGCGTAATTAAAATTTGCGACAGTAAAAAATTATTTTTTGCAAAATTTACTATGGAAAAGGCAATCCCTGGCGCAATTAAAATTTGCGACAGTTGAAAATTATTTTTTGAATAATTTACTATAGAAAAGGCAATCCCTGGCGCAATTAAAATTTGCGACAGTATAAAATTATTTTTTGAATAATTTACTATAGAAAAGGCAATCCCTGGCGCAATTAAAATTTGCGACATTAGAAAATTATTTTTTGAATAATTTACTATAGAAAAGGCAATCCCTGGCGTAATTAAAATTTGCGACAGTATAAAATTATTTTTTCAAAAATTTACTATAGAAAAGGCAGTCCCTGGCGTAATTAAATTTTGCGACAGTATAAAATTATTTTTTGAATAATTTACTATAGAAAAGGCAATCCCTGGCGTAATTAAAATTTGCGACAGTAAAAAATTATTTTTTGAATAATTTACTATAGAAAAGGCAATCCCTGGCGTATTTAAAATTTGCGACAGTGTAAAATTATTTTTTGAATAATTTACTATAGAAAATGCAATCCCTGGCGCAATTAAAATTTGCGACAGTATAAAATTATTTTTTGAATAATTTACTATAAAAAATGCAATGCCTGGCGTAATTAAAATTTGCGACAGTATAAAATTATTTTTTGAATAATTTACTATAGAAAAGGCAATCCCTGGCGCACTTAAAATTTGCGACAGTAGAAAATTATTTTTGGAATAATTTACTATACAAAAGTCAATCCCTGGCGCAATTAAAATTTGCGACAGTAGAAAATTATTTATTGAATAATTTACTATAGAAAAGGCAATCCCTGGCGTAATTAAAATTTGCGACAGTAAAAAATTTTTTTTTGAATAATTTACTATAGAAAAGGCAATCCCTGGCGTAATTAAAATTTGCGACAGTAAAAAATTATTTTTTGAATAATTTACTATAGAAAAGGCAATCCCTGGCGTAATTAAAATTTGCGACAGTATAAAATTATTTTTTCAAAAATTTACTATAGAAAAGGCAGTCCCTGGCGTAATTAAAATTTGCGACAGTATAAAATTATTTTTTGAATAATTTACTATAGAAAAGGCAATCCCTGGCGTAATTAAAATTTGCGACAGTATAAAATTATTTTTTGAATAATTTACTATAGAAAAGGCAATCCCTGGCGTAATTAAAATTTGCGACAGTTGAAAATTATTTTTTGAATAATTTACAATAGAAAAGGCAATCCCTGGCGTAATTAAAATTTGCGACAGTTGAAAATTATTTTTTGAATAATTTACTATAGAAAAGGCAATCCCTGGCGTATTTAAAATTTGCGACAGTATAAAATTAATTTTTGAATAATTTACTATAGAAGAGGCAATCCCTGGCGCACTTAAAATTTGCGACAGTAGAAAATTATTTTTTGAATAATTTACTATAGAAAAGGCAATCCCTGGCGTAATTAAAACTTGCGACAGTAAAAAATTATTTTTTGAATAATTTACTATAGAAAAGGCAATCCCTGGCGTAATTAAAATTTGCGACAGTAGAAAATTATTTTTTGAATAATTTACTATAGAAAAGGCAATCCCTGGGATATTTAAAATTTGCGACAGTAAAAAATTATTTTTTGAATAATTTACTATAGAAAAGGCAATCCCTGGCGTAATTAAAATTTGCGACAGTAAAAAATTATTTTTTGAATAATTTACTATAGAAAAGGCAATCCCTGGCGCAATTAAAATTTGGGACAGTTGAAAATTATTTTTTGAATAATTTACTATAGAAAAGGCAATCCCTGGCGCAATTAAAATTTGCGACAGTATAAAATTATTTTTTGAATAATTTACTATAGAAAAGGCAATCCCTGGCGCAATTAAAATTTGCGACATTAGAAAATTATTTTTTGAATAATTTACTATAGAAAAGGCAATCCCTGGCGTAATTAAAATTTGCGACAGTATAAAATTATTTTTTCAAAAATTTACTATAGAAAAGGCAGTCCCTGGCGTAATTAAAATTTGCGACAGTATAAAATTATTTTTTGAATAATTTACTATAGAAAAGGCAATCCCTGGCGTAATTAAAATTTGCGACAGTAAAAAATTATTTTTTGAATAATTTACTATAGAAAAGGCAATAACTGGCGTATTTAAAATTTGCGACAGTGTAAAATTATTTTTTGAATAATTTACTATAGAAAAGGCAATCCCTGGCGCAATTAAAATTTGCGACAGTATAAAATTATTTTTTGAATAATTTACTATAAAAAAGGCAATGCCTGGCGTAATTAAAATTTGCGACAGTATAAAATTATTTTTTGAATAATTTACTATAGAAAAGGCAATCCCTGGCGTATTTAAAATTTGCGACAGTAGAAAATTATTTTTTGAATAATTTACTATAGAAAAGGCAATCCCTGGCGCAATTAAAATTTGCGACAGTAAAAAATTATTTTTTGCAAAATTTACTATGGAAAAGGCAATCCCTGGCGCAATTAAAATTTGCGACAGTAGAAAATTATTTTTTGAAAAATTTACTATAGAAAAGGCAATCCCTGGCGTAATTAAAACATGCGACAGTATAAAATTATTTTTTGAATAATTTACTATAGAAAAGGCAATCCCTGGCGTAATTAAAATTTGCGACAGTTGAAAATTATTTTTTGAATAATTTACAATAGAAAAGGCAATCCCTGGCGTAATTAAAATTTGCGACCGTTGAAAATTATTTTTTGAATAATTTACTATAGAAAAGGCAATCCCTGGCGCAATTAAAATTTGCGACAGTAGAAAATTAATTTTTGAAAAATTTACTATATAAAAGGCAATCCCTGGCGCAATTAAAATTTGCGACAGTAGAAAATTATTTTTTGAAAAATTTACTATAGAAAAGGCAATCCCTGGCGTAATTAAAACTTGCGACAGTAAAAAATTATTTTTTGAATAATTTACTATAGAAAAGGCAATCCCTGGCGCACTTAAAATTTGCGACAGTAAAAAATTATTTTTTGAATAATTTACTATAGAAAAGCCAATCCCTGGCGCAATTAAAATTTGCGACAGTAAAAAATTATTTTTTGAATAATTTACTATATAAAAGGCAATCCCTGGCGCAATTAAAATTTGCGACAGTAAAAAATTATTTTTTGAATAATTTACTATAGAAAAGGTAATCCCTGGCGTAATTAAAATTTGCGACAGTAAAAAATTATTTTTTGAATAATTTACTATAGAAAAGGCAATCCCTGGCGTAATTAAAATTTGCGACAGTTGAAAAATATTTTTTGAATAATTTACTATAGAAAAGGCAATCCCTGGCGTAATTAAAATTTGCGACAGTTGAAAATTATTTTTTGAATAATTTACTATAGAAAAGGCAATCCCTGGGATATTTAAAATTTGCGACAGTAAAAAATTATTTTTTGAATAATTTACTATAGAAAAGGCAATCCCTGGCGTAATTAAAATTTGCGACAGTAAAAAATTATTTTTTGAATAATTTACTATAGAAAAGGCAATCCCTGGCGCAATTAAAATTTGGGACAGTTGAAAATTATTTTTTGAATAATTTACTATAGAAAAGGCAATCCCTGGCGCAATTAAAATTTGCGACAGTAGAAAATTATTTTTTGAATAATTTACTATAGAAAAGGCAATCCCTGGCGCAATTAAAATTTGCGACAGTAAAAAATTATTTTTTGCAAAATTTAATATGGAAAAGGCAATCCCTGGCGCAATTAAAATTTGCGACAGTAGAAAATTATTTTTTGAAAAATTTACTATAGAAAAGGCAATCCCTGGCGTTATTAAAACATGCGACAGTATAAAATTATTTTTTGAATAATTTACTATAGAAAGGGCAATCCCTGGCGTAATTAAAATTTGCGAGAGTTGAAAAATATTTTTTGAATAATTTACTATAGAAAAGGCAATCCCTGGCGTAATTAAAATTTGCGACAGTTGAAAATTATTTTTTGAATAATTTACTATAGAAAAGGCAATCCCTGGGATATTTAAAATTTGCGACAGTAAAAAATTATTTTTTGAATAATTTACTATAGAAAAGGCAATCACTGGCGTAATTAAAATTTGCGACAGTAAAAAATTATTTTTTGAATAATTTACTATAGAAAAGGCAATCCCTGGCGCAATTAAAATTTGGGACATTTGAAGATTATTTTTTGAATAATTTACTATAGAAAAGGCAATCCCTGGCGCAATTAAAATTTGCGACAGTATAAAATTATTTTTTGAATAATTTACTATAGAAAAGGCAATCCCTGGCGTAATTAAAATTTGCGACAGTATAAAATTATTTTTTCAAAAATTTACTATAGAAAAGGCAATCCCTGGCGTAATTAAAATTTGCGACAGTATAAAATTATTTTTTGAATAATTTACTATAGAAAAGGCAATCCCTGGCGTAATTAAAATTTGCGACAGTAAAAAATTATTTTTTGAATAATTTACTATAGAAAAGGCAATCCCTGGCGTATTTAAAATTTGCGACAGTGTAAAATTATTTTTTGAATAATTTACTATAGAAAAGGCAATCCCTGGCGCAATTAAAATTTGCGACAGTATAAAATTATTTTTTGAATAATTTACTATAGAAAAGGCAATACCTGGCGTAATGAAAATTTGCGACAGTATAAAATTATTTTTTGAATAATTTTTATAGAAAAGGCAATCCCTGGTGCACTTAAAATTTGCGACAGTAGAAAATTATTTTTTGAATAATTTACTATACAAAAGTCAATCCCTGGCGCAATTAAAATTTGCGACAGTAGAAAATTATTTTTTGAATAATTTACTATAGAAAAGGCAATCCCTGGCGTAATTAAAATTTGCGACAGTATAAAATTATTTTTTGAATAATTTACTATAGAAAAGGCAATCCCTGGCGCATTTAAAATTTGCGACAGTATAAAATTAATTTTTGAAAAATTTACTATATAAAAGGCAATCCCTGGCGTAATTAAAATTTGCGACAGTAGAAAATTATTTTTTGAATAATTTACTATAGAAAAGGCAATCCCTGGCGCACTTAAAATTTGCGACAGTAAAAAATTATTTTTTGAATAATTTACTATAGAAAAGGCAATCCCTGGGATATTTAAAATTTGCGACAGTATAAAATTATTTTTTGAATAATTTACTATAGAAAAGGCAATCCCTGGCGTAATTAAAATTTGCGACAGTATAAAATTATTTTTTCAAAAATTTACTATAGAAAAGGCAATCCCTGGCGTAATTAAAATTTGCGACAGTATAAAATTATTTTTTGAATAATTTACTATAGAAAAGGCAATCCCTGGCGTAATTAAAATTTGCGACAGTAAAAAATTATTTTTTGAATAATTTACTATAGAAAAGGCAATCCCTGGCGTATTTAAAATTTGCGACAGTGTAAAATTATTTTTTGAATAATTTACTATAGAAAAGGCAATCCCTGGCGCAATTAAAATTTGCGACAGTATAAAATTATTTTTTGAATAATTTACTATAGAAAAGGCAATGCCTGGCGTAATGAAAATTTGCGACAGTATAAAATTATTTTTTGAATAATTTTTATAGAAAAGGCAATCCCTGGTGCACTTAAAATTTGCGACAGTAGAAAATTATTTTTTGAATAATTTACTATACAAAAGTCAATCCCTGGCGCAATTAAAATTTGCGACAGTAGAAAATTATTTTTTGAATAATTTACTATAGAAAAGGCAATCCCTGGCGTAATTAAAATTTGCGACAGTATAAAATTATTTTTTGAATAATTTACTATAGAAAAGGCAATCCCTGGCGCATTTAAAATTTGCGACAGTATAAAATTAATTTTTGAAAAATTTACTATATAAAAGGCAATCCCTGGCGTAATTAAAATTTGCGACAGTAGAAAATTATTTTTTGAATAATTTACTATAGAAAAGGCAATCCCTGGCGCACTTAAAATTTGCGACAGTAAAAAATTATTTTTTGAATAATTTACTATAGAAAAGGCAATCCCTGGGATATTTAAAATTTGCGACAGTATAAAATTATTTTTTGAATAATTTAATATAGAAAAGGCAATCCCTGGCGTATTTAAAATTTGCGACAGTATAAAATTAATTTTTGAAAAATTTACTATATAAAAGGCAATCCCTGGCGTAATTAAAATTTGCGACAGTAGAAAATTATTTTTTGAATAATTTACTGTAGAAAAGGCAATCCCTGGCGCAATTAAAATTTGCGACAGTAAAAAATTATTTTTTGAATAATTTACTATAGAAAAGGCAATCCCTGGCGTAATTAAAATTTGCGACAGTAGAAAATTATTTTTTGAATAATTTACTATAGAAAAGGCAATCCCGGGCGCAATTAAAATTTGCGACAGTAAAAAATTATTTTTTGAATAATTTACTATAGAAAAGGCAATCCCTAACGTAATTAAAATTTGCGACTGTAAAAAATTATTTTTTGAATAATTTACTATAGAAAAGGCAATCCCTGTCGCACTTAAAATTTGCCACAGTAAAAAATTATTTTTTGAATAATTTACTATAGAAAAGGCAATCCCTGGCGTAATTAAAATTTGCGACAGTAGAAAATTATTTTTTGAATAATTTACTATAGAAAAGGCAATCCCTGGCGCAATTAAAATTTGCGACAGTATAAAATTATTTTTTGAATAATTTACTATAGAAAAGGCAATCCCTGGCGTAATTAAAATTTGCGATAGTATAAAATTATTTTTTGAATAATTTACTATAGAAAAGGCAATCCCTGGCGCACTTAAAATTTGCGACAGTAGAAAATTATTTTTTGAATAATTTACTATAGAAAAGGCAATCCCTGGCGCAATTAAAATTTGCGACAGTAGAAAATTATTTTTTGAATAATTTACTATAGAAAAGGCACTCCCTGGCGTAATTAAAATTTGCGACAGTAAAAAACTATTTTTTGAATAATTTACTATAGAAAAGGCAATCCCTGGCGTAATTAAAATTTGCGACAGTAGAAAATTATTTTTTGAATAATTTACTATAGAAAAGGCAATCCCTGGCGGATTTGAAATTTGCGACAGTAAAAAATTATGTTTTGAATAATTTACTATAGAAAAGGCAATCCCTGGCGTAATTAAAATTTGCGACAGTTGAAAATTATTTTTTGAATAATTTACTGTAGAAAAGGCAATCCCTGGCGTAATTAAAATTTGCGACAGTAGAAAATTATTTTTTGAATAATTTACTATAGAAAAGGCAATCCCTGGGATATTTAAAATTTGCGACAGTAAAAAATTATTTTTTGAATAATTTACTGTAGAAAAGGCAATCCCTGGCGTAATTAAAATTTGCGACAGTAGAAAATTATTTTTTTGCAAAATTTACTATAGAAAAGGCAATCCCTGGCGCAATTAAAATTTGCGACAGTAAAAAATTATTTTTTGAATAATTTACTATAGAAAAGGCAATCCCTGGCGTAATTAAAATTTGCGACAGTATAAAATTATTTTTTGAATAATTTACTGTAGAAAAGGCAATCCCTGACGTAATTAAAATTTGCGACAGTAGAAAATTATTTTTTGAAAAATTTACTGTAGAAAAGGCAATCCCTGGGGCAATTAAAATTTGCGACAGTAAAAAATTATTTTTTGAATAATTTACTATAGAAAAGGCAATACCTGGCGTATTTAAAATTTGCGACAGTATAAAATTAATTTTTGAAATATTTACTGTAGAAAAGGCAATCCCTGGCGCAATTAAAATTTGCGACAGTAGAAAATTATTTTTTGAAAAATTTACTATAGAAAAGGCAATCCCTGGCGTAATTAAAACTTGCGACAGTAAAAAATTATTTTTTGAATAATTTACTATAGAAAAGGCAATTCCTGGCGCACTTAAAATTTGCGACAGTAAAAAATTATTTTTTGAATAATTTACTATAGAAAAGGCAATCCCTGGCGTAATTAAAATTTGCGACAGTAGAAAATTATTTTTTTGCAAAATTTACTATAGAAAAGGCAATCCCTGGCGCAATTAAAATTTGCGACAGTAAAAAAATATTTTTTGAATAATTTACTATAGAAAAGGTAATCCCTGGCGTAATTAAAATTTGCGACAGTAAAAAATAATTTTTTGAATAATTTACTATAGAAAAGGCAATCCCTGGCGTAATTAAAATTTGCGACAGTTGAAAAATATTTTTTGAATAATTTACTATAGAAAAGGCAATCCCTGGCGTAATTAAAATTTGCGACAGTTGAAAATTATTTTTTGAATAATTTACTATAGAAAAGGCAATCCCTGGGATATTTAAAATTTGCGACAGTAAAAAATTATTTTTTGAATAATTTACTATAGAAAAGGCAATCCCTGGCGTAATTAAAATTTGCGACAGTAAAAAATTATTTTTTGAATAATTTACTATAGAAAAGGCAATCCCTGGCGCAATTAAAATTTGGGACAGTTGAAAATTATTTTTTGAATAATTTACTATAGAAAAGGCAATCCCTGGCGCAATTAAAATTTGCGACAGTATAAAATTATTTTTTGAATAATTTACTATAGAAAAGGCAATCCCTGGCGCAATTAAAATTTGCGACATTAGAAAATTATTTTTTGAATAATTTACTATAGAAAAGGCAATCCCTGGCGTAATTAAAATTTGCGACAGTATAAAATTATTTTTTCAAAAATTTACTATAGAAAAGGCAATCCCTGGCGTAATTAACATTTGCGACAGTATAAAATTATTTTTTGAATAATTTACTATAGAAAAGGCAATCCCTGGAGTAATTAAAATTTGCGACAGCAAAAAATTATTTTTTGAATAATTTACTATAGAAAAGGCAATCCCTGGCGTATTTAAAATTTGCGACAGTGTAAAATTATTTTTTGAATAATTTACTATAGAAAAGGCAATCCCTGGCGCAATTAAAATTTGCGACAGTATAAAATTATTTTTTGAATAATTTACTATAGAAAAGGCAATGCCTGGCGTAATTAAAATTTACGACAGTATAAAATTATTTTTTGAATAATTTTTATAGAAAAGGCAATCCCTGGCGCACTTAAAATTTGCGACAGTAGAAAATTATTTCTTGAATAATTTACTATACAAAAGTCAATCCCTGGCGCAATTAAAATTTGCGACAGTAGAAAATTATTTTTTGAATAATTTACTATAGAAAAGGCAATTCCTGGCGTAGTTAAAATTTGCGACAGTATAAAATTATTTTTTGAATAATTTACTATAGAAAAGGCAATCCCTGGCGCACTTAAAATTTGCGACAGTAGAAAATTATTTTTTGAATAATTTACTATAGAAAAGGCAATCCCTGGCGCAATTAAAATTTGCGACAGTAAAAAATTATTTTTTGAATAATTTACTATAGAAAAGGCAATCCCTGGCGTAATTAAAATTTGCGACAGTTGAAAATTATTTTTTGAATAATTTACTATAGAAAAGGCAATCCCTGGCGTAATTAAAATTTGCGACAGTATAAAATTATTTTTTGAATAATTTACTATAGAAAAGGCAATCCCTGGCGTAATTAAAATTTGCGACAGTTGAAAATTATTTTTTGAAAAATTTACTATAGCAAAGGCAATCCCTGGGATATTTAAAATTTGCGACAGTAAAAAATTATTTTTTGAATAATTTACTATAGAAAAGGCAATCCCTGGCGTATTTAAAATTTGCGACAGTATAAAATTAATTTTTGAAATATTTACTGTAGAAAAGGCAATCCCTGGCGCAATTAAAATTTGCGACAGTAGAAAATTATTTTTTGAAAAATTTACTATAGAAAAGGCAATCCCTGGCGTAATTAAAACTTGCGACAGTAAAAAATTATTTTTTGAATAATTTACTATAGAAAAGGCAATCCCTGGCGCACTTAAAATTTGCGACAGTAAAAAATTATTTTTTGAATAATTTACTATAGAAAAGGCAATCCCTGGCGCAATTAAAATCTGCGACAGTAAAAAATTATTTTTTGAATAATTTACTATAGAAAAGGCAATCCCTGGCGCAATTAAAATTTGCGACAGTAAAAAATTATTTTTTGAATAATTTACTATAGAAAAGGTAATCCCTGGCGTAATTAAAATTTGCGAGAGTAAAAAATTATTTTTTGAATAATTTACTATAGAAAAGGCAATCCCTGGCGTAATTAAAATTTGCGACAGTTGAAAAATATTTTTTGAATAATTTACTATAGAAAAGGCAATCCCTGGCGTAATTAAAATTTGCGACAGTAGAAAATTATTTTTTGAATAATTTACTATAGAAAAGGCAATCCCTGGGATATTTAAAATTTGCGACAGTAAAAAATTATTTTTTGAATAATTTACTGTAGAAAAGGCAATCCCTGGCGTAATTAAAATTTGCGACAGTAGAAAATTATTTTTTGCAAAATTTACTATAGAAAAGGCAATCCCTGGCGCAATTAAAATTTGCGACAGTAAAAAATTATTTTTTGAATAATTTACTATAGAAAAGGCAATCCCTGGCGTAATTAAAATTTGCGACAGTATAAAATTATTTTTTGAATAATTTACTGTAGAAAAGGCAATCCCTGACGTAATTAAAATTTGCGACAGTAGAAAATTATTTTTTGAAAAATTTACTGTAGAAAAGGCAATCCCTGGGGCAATTAAAATTTGCGACAGTAAAAAATTATTTTTTGAATAATTTACTATAGAAAAGGCAATACCTGGCGTATTTAAAATTTGCGACAGTATAAAATTAATTTTTGAAATATTTACTGTAGAAAAGGCAATCCCTGGCGCAATTAAAATTTGCGACAGTAGAAAATTATTTTTTGAAAAATTTACTATAGAAAAGGCAATCCCTGGCGTAATTAAAACTTGCGACAGTAAAAAATTATTTTTTGAATAATTTACTATAGAAAAGGCAATCCCTGGCGCACTTAAAATTTGCGACAGTAAAAAATTATTTTTTGAATAATTTACTATAGAAAAGGCAATCCCTGGCGCAATTAAAATTTGCGACAGTAAAAAATTATTTTTTGAATAATTTACTATATAAAAGGCAATCCCTGGCGCAATTAAAATTTGCGACAGTAAAAAATTATTTTTTGAATAATTTACTATAGAAAAGGTAATACCTGGCGTAATTAAAATTTGCGACAGTAAAAAATTATTTTTTGAATAATTTACTATAGAAAAGGCAATCCCTGGCGTAATTAAAATTTGCGACAGTTGAAAAATATTTATTGAATAATTTACTATAGAAAAGGCAATCCCTGGCGTAATTAAAATTTGCGACAGTTGAAAATTATTTTTTGAATAATTTACTATAGAAAAGGCAATCCCTGGGATATTTAAAATTTGCGACAGTAAAAAATTATTTTTTGAATAATTTACTATAGAAAAGGCAATCCCTGGCGTAATTAAAATTTGCGACAGTAAAAAATTATTTTTTGAATAATTTACTATAGAAAAGGCAATCCCTGGCGCAATTATAATTTGGGACAGTTGAAAATTATTTTTTGAATAATTTACTATAGAAAAGGCAATCCCTGGCGCAATTAAAATTTGCGACAGTATAAAATTATTTTTTGAATAATTTACTATAGAAAAGGCAATCCCTGGCGCAATTAAAATTTGCGACATTAGAAAATTATTTTTTGAATAATTTACTATAGAAAAGGCAATCCCTGGCGTAATTAAAATTTGCGACAGTATAAAATTATTTTTTCAAAAATTTACTATAGAAAAGGCAATCCCTGGCGTAATTAACATTTGCGACAGTATAAAATTATTTTTTGAATAATTTACTATAGAAAAGGCAATCCCTGGAGTAATTAAAATTTGCGACAGCAAAAAATTATTTTTTGAATAATTTACTATAGAAAAGGCAATCCCTGGCGTATTTAAAATTTGCGACAGTGTAAAATTATTTTTTGACTAATTTACTATAGAAAAGGCAATCCCTGGCGCAATTAAAATTTGCGACAGTATAAAATTATTTTTTGAATAATTTACTATAGAAAAGGCAATGCCTGGCGTAATTAAAATTTACGACAGTATAAAATTATTTTTTGAATAATTTTTATAGAAAAGGCAATCCCTGGCGCACTTAAAATTTGCGACAGTAGAAAATTATTTCTTGAATAATTTACTATACAAAAGTCAATCCCTGGCGCAATTAAAATTTGCGACAGTAGAAAATTATTTTTTGAATAATTTACTATAGAAAAGGCAATCCCTGGCGTAGTTAAAATTTGCGACAGTATAAAATTATTTTTTGAATAATTTACTATAGAAAAGGCAATACCTGGCGCACTTAAAATTTGCGACAGTAGAAAATTATTTTTTGAATAATTTACTATAGAAAAGGCAATCCCTGGCGCAATTAAAATTTGCGACAGTAAAAAATTATTTTTTGAATAATTTACTATAGAAAAGGCAATCCCTGGCGTAATTAAAATTTGCGACAGTTGAAAAATATTTATTGAATAATTTACTATAGAAAAGGCAATCCCTGGCGTAATTAAAATTTGCGACAGTTGAAAATTATTTTTTGAATAATTTACTATAGAAAAGGCAATCCCTGGGATATTTAAAATTTGCGACAGTAAAAAATTATTTTTTGAATAATTTACTATAGAAAAGGCAATCCCTGGCGTAATTAAAATTTGCGACAGTAAAAAATTATTTTTTGAATAATTTACTATAGAAAAGGCAATCCCTGGCGCAATTATAATTTGGGACAGTTGAAAATTATTTTTTGAATAATTTACTATAGAAAAGGCAATCCCTGGCGCAATTAAAATTTGCGACAGTATAAAATTATTTTTTGAATAATTTACTATAGAAAAGGCAATCCCTGGCGCAATTAAAATTTGCGACATTAGAAAATTATTTTTTGAATAATTTACTATAGAAAAGGCAATCCCTGGCGTAATTAAAATTTGCGACAGTATAAAATTATTTTTTCAAAAATTTACTATAGAAAAGGCAATCCCTGGCGTAATTAACATTTGCGACAGTATAAAATTATTTTTTGAATAATTTACTATAGAAAAGGCAATCCCTGGAGTAATTAAAATTTGCGACAGCAAAAAATTATTTTTTGAATAATTTACTATAGAAAAGGCAATCCCTGGCGTATTTAAAATTTGCGACAGTGTAAAATTATTTTTTGACTAATTTACTATAGAAAAGGCAATCCCTGGCGCAATTAAAATTTGCGACAGTATAAAATTATTTTTTGAATAATTTACTATAGAAAAGGCAATGCCTGGCGTAATTAAAATTTACGACAGTATAAAATTATTTTTTGAATAATTTTTATAGAAAAGGCAATCCCTGGCGCACTTAAAATTTGCGACAGTAGAAAATTATTTCTTGAATAATTTACTATACAAAAGTCAATCCCTGGCGCAATTAAAATTTGCGACAGTAGAAAATTATTTTTTGAATAATTTACTATAGAAAAGGCAATCCCTGGCGTAGTTAAAATTTGCGACAGTATAAAATTATTTTTTGAATAATTTACTATAGAAAAGGCAATACCTGGCGCACTTAAAATTTGCGACAGTAGAAAATTATTTTTTGAATAATTTACTATAGAAAAGGCAATCCCTGGCGCAATTAAAATTTGCGACAGTAAAAAATTATTTTTTGAATAATTTACTATAGAAAAGGCAATCCCTGGCGTAATTAAAATTTGCGACAGTTGAAAATTATTTTTTGAATAATTTACTATAGAAAAGGCAATCCCTGGCGTAATTAAAATTTGCGACAGTATAAAATTATTTTTTGAATAATTTACTATAGAAAAGGCAATCCCTGGCGTAATTAAAATTTGCGACAGTTGAAAATTATTTTTTGAAAAATTTACTATAGCAAAGGCAATCCCTGGGATATTTAAAATTTGCGACAGTAAAAAATTATTTTTTGAATAATTTACAATAGAAAAGGCAATCCCTGGCGTAATTAAAATTTGCGACAGCATAAAATTAATTTTTGAAAAATTTACTATATAAAAGGCAATCCCTGGCGTAATTAAAATTTGCGACAGTTGAAAATTATTTTTTGAATAATTTACTATAGCAAAGGCAATCCCTGGCGTAATTAAAATTTGCGACAGTTGAAAATTATTTTTTGAATAATTTACTATAGAAAAGGCAATCGCTGGCGTAATTAAAATTTGCGACAGTTGAAAATTATTTTTTGAATAATTTACTGTAGAAAAGGCAATCCCTGGCGCAATTAAAACTTGCGATAGTAAAAAATTATTTTTTGAATAATTTACTATAGAAAAGGCAATCCCTGGCGCACTTAAAATTTGCGACAGTAGAAAATTATTTTTTGAATAATTTACTATAGAAAAGGCAATCCCTGGCGCACTTAAAATTTGCGACAGTAAAAAATTATTTTTTGAATAATTTACAATAGAAAAGGCAATCCCTGGGATATTTAAAATTTGCGACAGTATAAAATTATTTTTTGAATAATTTACTATAGCAAAGGCAATCCCTGGCGTAGTTAAAATTTGCGACAGTATAAAATTATTTTTTGAATAATTTACTATATAAAAGGCAATCCCTGGCGTAATTAAAATTTGCGACAGTAGAAAATTATTTTTTGAATAATTTACTGTAGAAAAGGCAATCCCTGGCGCAATTAAAACTTGCGATAGTAAAAAATTATTTTTTGAATAATTTACTATAGAAAAGGCAATCCCTGGGATATTTAAAATTTGCGACAGTAAAAAATTATTTTTTGAATAATTTACTATAGAAAAGGCAATCCCTGGCGTAATTAAAATTTGCGACAGTAGAAAATTATTTTTTGCAAAATTTACTATAGAAAAGGCAATCCCTGGCGCAATTAAAATTTGCGACAGTAGAAAACTATTTTTTGAATAATTTACTATAGAAAAGGCAATCCCTGGCGCAATTAAAATTTGCGACAGTAAAAAATTATTTTTTGAATAATTTACAATAGAAAAGGCAATCCCTGGGATATTTAAAATTTGCGACAGTATAAAATTATTTTTTGAATAATTTACTATAGCAAAGGCAATCCCTGGAGTAGTTAAAATTTGCGACAGTATAAAATTATTTTTTGAATAATTTACTATAGAAAAGGCAATCCCTGGCGCACTTAAAATTTGCGACAGTAGAAAATTATTTTTTGAATAATTTACTATAGAAAAGGCAATCCCTGGGATATTTAAAATTTGCGACAGTAAAAAATTATTTTTTGAATAATTTACTGTAGAAAAGGCAATCCCTGGCGTAATTAAAATTTGCGACAGTAGAAAATTATTTTTTGCAAAATTTACTATAGAAAAGGCAATCCCTGGCGCAATTAAAATTTGCGACAGTAGAAAATTATTTTTTGAATAATTTACTATAGAAAAGGCAATCCCTGGCGCAATTAAAATTTGCGACAGTAAAAAATTATTTTTTGAATAATTTACAATAGAAAAGGCAATCCCTGGGATATTTAAAACTTGCGACAGTATAAAATTATTTTTTGAATAATTTACTATAGCAAAGGCAATCCCTGGCGTAGTTAAAATTTGCGACAGTATAAAATTATTTTTTGAATAATTTACTGTAGAAAAGGCAATCCCTGGCGCAATTAAAACTTGCGATAGTAAAAAATTATTTTTTGAATAATTTACTATAGAAAAGGCAATCCCTGGGATATTTAAAATTTGCGACAGTAAAAAATTATTTTTTGAATAATTTACTGTAGAAAAGGCAATCCCTGGCGTAATTAAAATTTGCGACAGTAGAAAATTATTTTTTGCAAAATTTACTATAGAAAAGGCAATGCCTGGCGTAATTAAAATTTACGACAATATAAAATTATTTTTTGAATAATTTTTATAGAAAAGGCAATCCCTGGCGCACTTAAAATTTGCGACAGTAGAAAATTATTTCTTGAATAATTTACTATACAAAAGTCAATCCCTGGCGCAATTAAAATTTGCGACAGTAGAAAATTATTTTTTGAATAATTTACTATAGAAAAGGCAATCCCTGGCGTAGTTAAAATTTGCGACAGTATAAAATTATTTTTTGAATAATTTACTATAGAAAAGGCAATCCCTGGCGCACTTAAAATTTGCGACAGTAGAAAATTATTTTTTGAATAATTTACTATAGAAAAGGCAATCCCTGGCGCAATTAAAATTTGCGACAGTAAAAAATTATTTTTTGAATAATTTACTATAGAAAAGGCAATCCCTGGCGTAATTAAAATTTGCGACAGTTGAAAATTATTTTTTGAATAATTTACTATAGAAAAGGCAATCCCTGGCGTAATTAAAATTTGCGACAGTATAAAATTATTTTTTGAATAATTTACTATAGAAAAGGCAATCCCTGGCGTAATTAAAATTTGCGACAGTTGAAAATTATTTTTTGAAAAATTTACTATAGCAAAGGCAATCCCTGGGATATTTAAAATTTGCGACAGTAAAAAATTATTTTTTGAATAATTTACTATAGAAAAGGCAATCCCTGGCGTAATTAAAATTTGCGACAGCATAAAATTAATTTTTGAAAAATTTACTATATAAAAGGCAATCCCTGGCGTAGTTAAAATTTGCGACAGTATAAAATTATTTTTTGAATAATTTACTATATAAAAGGCAATCCCTGGCGTAATTAAAATTTGCGACAGTAGAAAATTATTTTTTGAATAATTTACTGTAGAAAAGGCAATCCCTGGCGCAATTAAAACTTGCGATAGTAAAAAATTATTTTTTGAATAATTTACTATAGAAAAGGCAATCCCTGGCGTAATTAAAATTTGCGACAGTTGAAAATTATTTTTTGAATAATTTACTATAGCAAAGGCAATCCCTGGCGTAATTAAAATTTGCGACAGTTGAAAATTATTTTTTGAATAATTTACTATAGAAAAGGCAATCCCTGGCGTAATTAAAATTTGCGACAGTTGAAAATTATTTTTTGAATAATTTACTGTAGAAAAGGCAATCCCTGGCGCAATTAAAACTTGCGATAGTAAAAAATTATTTTTTGAATAATTTACTATAGAAAAGGCAATCCCTGGCGCACTTAAAATTTGCGACAGTAGAAAATTATTTTTTGAATAATTTACTATAGAAAAGGCAATCCCTGGCGCACTTAAAATTTGCGACAGTAAAAAATTATTTTTTGAATAATTTACAATAGAAAAGGCAATCCCTGGGATATTTAAAATTTGCGACAGTATAAAATTATTTTTTGAATAATTTACTATAGCAAAGGCAATCCCTGGCGTAGTTAAAATTTGCGACAGTATAAAATTATTTTTTGAATAATTTACTATATAAAAGGCAATCCCTGGCGTAATTAAAATTTGCGACAGTAGAAAATTATTTTTTGAATAATTTACTGTAGAAAAGGCAATCCCTGGCGCAATTAAAACTTGCGATAGTAAAAAATTATTTTTTGAATAATTTACTATAGAAAAGGCAATCCCTGGGATATTTAAAATTTGCGACAGTAAAAAATTATTTTTTGAATAATTTACTGTAGAAAAGGCAATCCCTGGCGTAATTAAAATTTGCGACAGTAGAAAATTATTTTTTGCAAAATTTACTATAGAAAAGGCAATCCCTGGCGCAATTAAAATTTGCGACAGTAAAAAATTATTTTTTTAATAATTTACTATAGAAAAGGCAATCCCTGGCGTAATTAAAATTTGCGACAGTATAAAATTATTTTTTGAATAATTTACTGTAGAAAAGGCAATCCCTGACGTAATTAAAATTTGCGACAGTAGAAAATTATTTTTTGAAAAATTTACTGTAGAAAAGGCAATCCCTGGGGCAATTAAAATTTGCGACAGTAAAAAATTATTTTTTGAATAATTTACTATAGAAAAGGCAATACCTGGCGTATTTAAAATTTGCGACAGTATAAAATTAATTTTTGAAATATTTACTGTAGAAAAGGCAATCCCTGGCGCAATTAAAATTTGCGACAGTAGAAAATTATTTTTTGAAAAATTTACTATAGAAAAGGCAATCCCTGGCGTAATTAAAACTTGCGACAGTAAAAAATTATTTTTTGAATAATTTACTATAGAAAAGGCAATCCCTGGCGCACTTAAAATTTGCGACAGTAAAAAATTATTTTTTGAATAATTTACTATAGAAAAGGCAATCCCTGGCGCAATTAAAATTTGCGACAGTAAAAAATTATTTTTTGAATAATTTACTATATAAAAGGCAATCCCTGGCGCAATTAAAATTTGCGACAGTAAAAAATTATTTTTTGAATAATTTACTATAGAAAAGGTAATCCCTGGCGTAATTAACATTTGCGAGAGTAAAAAATTATTTTTTGAATAATTTACTATAGAAAAGGCAATCCCTGGCGTAATTAAAATTTGCGACAGTTGAAAAATATTTTTTGAATAATTTACTATAGAAAAGGCAATCCCTGGCGTAATTAAAATTTGCGACAGTTGAAAATTATTTTTTGAATAATTTACTATAGAAAAGGCAATCCGTGGGATATTTAAAATTTGCGACAGTAAAAAATTATTTTTTGAATAATTTACTATAGAAAAGGCAATCCCTGACGTAATTAAAATTTGCGACAGTAAAAAATTATTTTTTGAATAATTTACTATAGAAAAGGCAATCCCTGGCGCAATTAAAATTTGGGACAGTTGAAAATTATTTTTTGAATAATTTACTATAGAAAAGGCAATCCCTGGCGCAATTAAAATTTGCGACAGTATAAAATTATTTTTTGAATAATTTACTATAGAAAAGGCAATCCCTGGCGCAATTAAAATTTGCGACATTAGAAAATTATTTTTTGAATAATTTACTATAGAAAAGGCAATCCCTGGCGTAATTAAAATTTGCGACAGTATAAAATTATTTTTTCAAAAATTTACTATAGAAAAGGCAATCCCTGGCGTAATTAAAATTTGCGACAGTATAAAATTATTTTTTGAATAATTTACTATAGAAAAGGCAATCCCTGGAGTAATTAAAATTTGCGACAGCAAAAAATTATTTTTTGAATAATTTACTATAGAAAAGGCAATCCCTGGCGTATTTAAAATTTGCGACAGTGTAAAATTATTGTTTGAATAATTTACTATAGAAAAGGCAATCCCTGGCGCAATTAAAATTTGCGACAGTAGAAAATTATTTTTTGAATAATTTTTATAGAAAAGGCAATCCCTGGCGCACTTAAAATTTGCGACAGTAGAAAATTATTTCTTGAATAATTTACTATACAAAAGTCAATCCCTGGCGCTATTAAAATTTGCGACAGTAAAAAATTATTTTTTGAATAATTTACTATAGAAAAGGCAATCCCTGGCGTAATTAAAATTTGCGACAGTTGAAAATTATTTTTTGAAAAATTTACTATATCAAAGGCAATCCCTGGGATATTTAAAATTTGCGACAGTAAAAAATTATTTTTTGAATAATTTACTATAGAAAAGGCAATCCCTGGCGTAATTAAAATTTGCGACAGCATAAAATTAATTTTTGAAAAATTTACTATATAAAAGGCAATCCCTGGCGTAATTAAAATTTGCGACAGTATAAAATTATTTTTTGAATAATTTACTATATAAAAGGCAATCCCTGGCGTAATTAAAATTTGCGACAGTAGAAAATTATTTTTTGAAAAATTTACTGTAGAAAAGGCAATCCCTGGCGCAATTAAAACTTGCGATAGTAAAAAATTATTTTTTGAATAATTTACTATAGAAAGGGCACTCCCTGGCGTAATTAAAATTTGCGACAGTTGAAAATTATTTTTTGAATAATTTACTATAGCAAAGGCAATCCCTGGCGTAATTAAAATTTGCAACAGTTGAAAATTATTTTTTGAATAATTTACTATAGAAAAGGCAATCCCTGGCGTAATTAAAATTTGCGACAGTTGAAAATTATTTTTTGAATAATTTACTGTAGAAAAGGCAATCCCTGGCGCAATTAAAACTTGCGATAGTAAAAAATTATTTTTTTAATAATTTACTATAGAAAAGGCAATCCCTGGCGCACTTAAAATTTGCGACAGTAGAAAATTATTTTTTGGATAATTTACTATAGAAAAGGCAATCCCTGGCGCACTTAAAATTTGCGACAGTAAAAAATTATTTTTTGAATAATTTACTATAGAAAAGGCAATCCCTTGGATATTTAAAATTTGCGACAGTATAAAATTTTTTTTGAATAATTTACTATAGAAAAGGCAATCCCTGGCGTATTTAAAATTTGCGACAGTATAAAATTAATTTTTGAAAAATTTACTATATAAAAGGCAATCCCTGGCGTAATTAAAATTTGCGACAGTAGAAAATTATTTTTTGAATAATTTACTGTAGAAAAGGCAATCCCTGGCGCAATTAAAATTTGCGACAGTAAAAAATTATTTTTTGAATAATTTACTATAGAAAAGGCAATCCCTGGCGTAATTAAAATTTGCGACAGTAGAAAATTATTTTTTGAATAATTTACTATAGAAAAGGCAATCCCTGGCGCAATTAAAATTTGCGACAGTAAAAAATTATTTTTTGAATAATTTACTATAGAAAAGGCAATCCCTGGCGTAATTAAAATTTGCGACAGTAAAAAATTATTTTTTGAGTAATTTACTATAGAAAAGGCAATCCCTGGCGCACTTAAAATTTGCGACAGTAAAAAATTATTTTTTGAATAATTTACTATAGAAAAGGCAATCCCTGGCGTAATTAAAATTTGCGACAGTAGAAAATTATTTTTTGAATAATTTACTATAGAAAAGGCAATCCCTGGCGCAATTAAAATTTGCGACAGTATAAAATTATTTTTTGAATAATTTACTATAGAAAAGGCAATACCTGGCGTAATTAAAATTTGCGACAGTATAAAATTATTTTTTGAATAATTTACTATAGAAAAGGCGATCCCTGGCGCACTTAAAATTTGCGACAGTAGAAAATTATTTTTTGAATAATTTACTATAGAAAAGGCAATCCCTGGCGCAATTAAAATTTGCGACAGTAGAAAATTATTTTTTGAATAATTTACTATAGAAAAGGCAATCCCTGGCGTAATTAAAATTTGCGACAGTAAAAAACTATTTTTTGAATAATTTACTATAGAAAAGGCAATCCCTGGCGTAATTAAAATTTGCGACAGTAGAAAATTATTTTTTGAATAATTTACTATAGAAAAGGCAATCCCTGGCGGATTTGAAATTTGCGACAGTAAAAAATTATTTTTTGAATAATTTACTATAGAAAAGGCAATCCCTGGCGTAATTAAAAATTGCGACAGTTGAAAATTATTTTTTGAATAATTTACTGTAGAAAAGGCAATCCCTGGCGTAATTAAAATTTGCGACAGTAGAAAATTATTTTTTGAATAATTTACTATAGAAAAGGCAATCCCTGGGATATTTAAAATTTGCGACAGTAAAAAATTATTTTTTGAATAATTTACTGTAGAAAAGGCAATCCCTGGCGTAATTAAAATTTGCGACAGTAGAAAATAATTTTTTGCAAAATTTACTATAGAAAAGGCAATCCCTGGCGCAATTAAAATTTGCGACAGTAAAAAATTATTTTTTGAATAATTTACTGTAGAAAAGGCAATCCCTGGCGCACTTAAAATTTGCGACAGTAGAAAATTATTTTTTGAAAAATTTACTGTAGAAAAGGCAATCCCTGGGGCAATTAAAATTTGCGACAGTAAAAAATTATTTTTTTAATAATTTACTATAGAAAAGGCAATCCCTGGCGTATTTAAAATTTGCGACAGTATAAAATTAATTTTTGAAATATTTACTGTAGAAAAGGCAATCCCTGGCGCAATTAAAATTTGCGACAGTAGAAAATTATTTTTTGAAAAATTTACTGTAGAAAAGGCAATCCCTGGCGCAATTAAAATTTGCGACAGTAGAAAATTATTTTTTGAATAATTTACTGTAGAAAAGGCAATCCCTGGCGCAATTAAAATTTGCGACAGTAGAAAATTATTTCTTGAAAAATTTACTGTAGAAAAGGCAATCCCTGGCGCAATTAAAATTTGCGACAGTAGAATATTATTTTTTGAATAATTTACTATAGAAAAGGCAATCCCTGGCGCACTTAAAATTTGCGACAGTAGAAAATTATTTTTTGCAAAATTTACTATAGAAAAGGCAATGCCTGGCGCAATTAAAATTTGCGACAGTAAAAAATTATTTTTTGAATAATTTACTATAGAAAAGGCAATCCCTGGCGTAATTAAAATTTGCGACAGTATAAAATTATTTTTTGAATAATTTACTATAGAAAAGGCAATGCCTGGCGTAATTAAAATTTGCGACAGTATAAAATTATTTTTTGAATAATTTACTATAGAAAAGGCAATCCCTGGCGTAATTAAAATTTGCGACAGTAGAAAATATTTTTTTGAATAATTTACTATAGAAAAGGCAATCCCTGGCGCAATTAAAATTTGCGACAGTAAAAAATTATTTTGTGAGAAATTTACTATAGAAAAGGCAATCCCTGGGATATTTAAAATTTGCGACAGTAGAAAATTATTTTTTGAATAATTTACTATAGAAAAGGCAATCCCTGGCGTAATTAAAATTTGCGACAGTAAAAAATTATTTTTTGAATAATTTACTATAGAAAAGGCAATCCCTGGCGCACTTAAAATTTGCGACAGTAAAAAATTATTTTTTGAATAATTTACTATAGAAAAGGCAATCCCTGGCGTAATTAAAATTTGCGACAGTAGAAAATTATTTTTTGAATAATTTACTATAGAAAAGTCAATCCCTGGCGCAATTAAAATTTGCGACAGTATAAAATTATTTTTTGAATAATTTACTATATAAAAGGCAATCCCTGGGATATTTAAAATTTGCGACAGTAGAAAATTATTTTTTGAATAATTTACTATAGAAAAGGCAATCCCTGGCGTAATTAAAATTTGCGACAGTAGAAAATTATTTTTTGAATAATTTACTATAGAAAAGGCAATCCCTGGCGGATTTGAAATTTGCGACAGTAAAAAATTATTTTTTGAATAATTTACTATAGAAAAGGCAATCCCTGGCGTAATTAAAATTTGCGACAGTAAAAAATTATTTTGTGAGAAATTTACTATAGAAAAGGCAATCCCTGGCGTAATTAAAATTTGCGACAGTATAAAATTATTTTTTGAATAATTTACTATAGAAAAGGCAATCCCTGGCGTAATTAAAATATGCGACAGTATAAAATTATTTTTTGAATAATTTACTATAGAAAAGGCAATCCCTGGCGCAATTAAAATTTGCGACAGTATAAAATTATTTTTTGAATAATTTACTATAGAAAAGGCAATCCCTGGCGTAATTAAAATTTGCGACAGTATAAAATTATTTTTTGAATAATTTACTATAGAAAGGCAATCCCTGGCGCACTTAAAATTTGCGACAGTAGAAAATTATTTTTTGAATAATTTACTATAGAAAAGGCAATCCCTGGCGCAATTAAAATTTTCGACAGTAGAAAATTATTTTTTGAATAATTTACTATAGAAATGGCAATCCCTGGCGTAATTAAAATTTGCGACAGTAAAAAACTATTTTTTGAATAATTTACTATAGAAAAGGCAATCCCTGGCGTAATTAAAATTTGCGACAGTAGAAAATTATTTTTTGAATAATTTACTATAGAAAAGGCAATCCCTGGCGGATTTGAAATTTGCGACAGTAAAAAATTATTATTTGAATAATTTACTATAGAAAAGGCAATCCCTGGCGTAATTAAAATTTGCGACAGTTGAAAATTATTTTTTGAATAATTTACTGTAGAAAAGGTAATCCCTGGCGTAATTAAAATTTGAGACAGTAGAAAATTATTTTTTGAATAATTTACTATAGAAAAGGCAATCCCTGGGATATTTAAAATTTGCGACAGTAAAAAATTATTTTTTGAATAATTTACTGTAGAAAAGGCAATCCCTGGCGTAATTAAAATTTGCGACAGTAGAAAATTATTTTTTGCAAAATTTACTATAGAAAAGGCAATCCCTGGCGCAATTAAAATTTGCGACAGTAAAAAATTATTTTTTGAATAATTTACTATAGAAAAGGCAATCCCTGGCGTAATTAAAATTTGCGACAGTATAAAATTATTTTTTGAATAATTTACTGTAGAAAAGGCAATCCCTGGCGTAATTAAAATTTGCGACAGTAGAAAATTATTTTTTAAAAATTTACTGTAGAAAAGGCAATCCCTGGCGCAATTAAAATTTGCGACAGTAAAAAATTATTTTTTGAATAATTTACTATAGAAAAGGCAATCCCTGGCGTATTTAAAATTTGCGCCAGTATAAAATTAATTTTTGAAATATTTACTGTAGAAAAGGCAATCCCTGGCGCAATTAAAATTTGCGACAGTAGAAAATTATTTTTTGAAAAATTTACTGTAGAAAAGGCAATCCCTGGCGCAATTAAAATTTGCGACAGTAGAAAATTATTTTTTGAATAATTTACTGTAGAAAAGGCAATCCCTGGCGCAATTAAAATTTGCGACAGTAGAAAATTATTTTTTGAAAAATTTACTGTAGAAAAGGCAATCCCTGGCGCAATTAAAATTTGCAACAGTAGAATATTATTTTTTGAATAATTTACTATAGAAAAGGCAATCCCTGGCACACTTAAAATTTGCGACAGTAGAAAATTATTTTTTGCAAAATTTACTATAGAAAAGGCAATGCCTGGCGCAATTAAAATTTGCGACAGTAAAAAATTATTTTTTGAATAATTTACTATAGAAAAGGCAATCCCTGGCGTAATTAAAATTTGCGACAGTATAAAATTATTTTTTGAATAATTTACTATAGAAAAGGCAATGCCTGGCGTAATTAAAATTTGCGACAGTATAAAATTATTTTTTGAATAATTTACTATAGAAAAGGCAATCCCTGGCGTAATTAAAATTTGCGACAGTAGAAAATTATTTTTTGAATAATTTACTATAGAAAAGGCAATCCCTGGCGCAATTAAAATTTGCAACAGTAGAAAATTATTTATTGAATAATTTACTATAGAAAAGGCAATCCCTGACGTAATTAAAATTTGCGACAGTAAAAAATTATTTTTTGCAAAATTTACTATAGAAAAGGCAATCCCTGGCGCACTTAAAATTTGCGACAGTTGAAAATTATTTTTTTAATAATTTAATATAGAAAAGGCAATCCCTGGCGTAATTAAAATTTGCGACAGTATAAAATTATTTTTTGAATAATTTACTATAGAAAAGGCAATCCCTGGCGCAATTAAAATTTGCGACAGTAAAAAATAATTTTTTGAATAATTTACTATAGAAAAGGCAACCCCTGGCGCACTTAAAATTTGCAACAGTTGAAAATTTTTTTTTAATAATTTACTATAGAAAAGGCAATCCCTGGCGTAATTAAAATTTGCGACAGTATAAAATTATTTTTTGAATAGTTTACTATAGAAAAGGCAATCCCTGGCGTAATTAAAATTTGCGACAGTAAAAAATTATTTTGTGAGAAATTTACTATAGAAAAGGCAATCCCTGGCGTAATTAAAATTTGCGACAGTATAAAATTATTTTTTGAATAATTTACTATAGAAAAGGCAATCCCTGGCGCACTTAAAATTTGCGACATTAAAAAATTATTTTTTGAATAATTTACTATAGAAAAGGCAATCCCTGGCGTAATTAAAATTTGCGACAGTATAAGATTATTTTTTGATTAATTTACTATAGAAAAGGCAATCCCTGGCGCACTTAAAATTTGCGACAGTTGAAAATTATTTTTTGAATAATTTACTATAGAAAAGGCAATCCCTGGCGTAATTAAAATTTGCGACAGTAGAAAATTATTTTTTGAATAATTTACTATAGAAAAGGCAATCCCTGGTATATTTAAAATTTACGACTGTAAAAAATTATTTTTTGAATAATTTACTGTAGAAAAGGCAATCCCTGGCGTAATTAAAATTTGCGACAGTAGAAAATTATTTTTTGCAAAATTTACTATAGAAAAGGCAATCCCTGGCGCAATTAAAATTTGCGACAGTAAAAAATTATTTTTTGAATAATTTAATATAGAAAAGGCAATCCCTGGCGTAATTAAAATTTGCGACAGTAGAAAATTATTTTTTGAATAATTTACTGTAGAAAAGGCAATCCCTGGCGTAATTAAAATTTGCGACAGTAGAAAATTATTTTTTGAAAAATTTACTGTAGAAAGGGCAATCCCTGGCGCAATTAAAATTTGCAACAATAGAAAATTATTTTTTGATTAATTTACTATAGAAAAGCAATCCCTGGCGCAATTAAAATTTGCGACAGTAAAAAATTATTTTTTGAATAATTTACTATAGAAAAGGCAATCCCTGGCGTATTTAAAATTTGCGACAGTAGAAAATTATTTTTTGAAAAATTTACTGTAGAAAAGGCAATCCCTGGCGCAATTAAAATTTGCGACAGTAGAAAATTATTTTTTGAATAATTTACTATAGAAAAGGCAATCCCTGGCGCACTTAAAATTTGCGACAGTAGAAAATTATTTTTTGCAAAATTTACTATAGAAAAGGCAATGCCTGGCGCACTTAAAATTTGCGACAGTAGAAAATTATTTTTTGCAAAATTTACTATAGAAAAGGCAATGCCTGGCGCAATTAAAATTTGCGACAGTAAAAAATTATTTTTTGAATAATTTACTATAGAAAAGGCAATCCCTGGCGTAATTAAAATTTGCGACAGTATAAAATTATTTTTTGAATAATTTACTATAGAAAAGGCAATCCCTGGCGTAATTAAAATTTGCGACAGTATAAAATTATTTTTTGAATAATTTACTATAGAAAAGGCAATCCCTGGCGTAATTAAAATTTGCGACAGTAGAAAATTATTTTTTGAATAATTTACTATAGAAAAGGCAATCCCTGGCGCAATTAAAATTTGCGACAGTAGAAAATTATTTTTTGAATAATTTACTATAGAAAAGGCAATCCCTGGCGCACTTAAAATTTGCGACAGTAGAAAATTATTTTTTGCAAAATTTACTATAGAAAAGGCAATGCCTGGCGCACTTAAAATTTGCGACAGTAGAAAATTATTTTTTGCAAAATTTACTATAGAAAAGGCAATGCCTGGCGCAATTAAAATTTGCGACAGTAAAAAATTATTTTTTGAATAATTTACTATAGAAAAGGCAATCCCTGGCGTAATTAAAATTTGCGACAGTATAAAATTATTTTTTGAATAATTTACTATAGAAAAGGCAATCCCTGGCGTAATTAAAATTTGCGACAGTATAAAATTATTTTTTGAATAATTTACTATAGAAAAGGCAATCCCTGGCGTAATTAAAATTTGCGACAGTAGAAAATTATTTTTTGAATAATTTACTATAGAAAAGGCAATCCCTGGCGCAATTAAAATTTGCGACAGTAAAAAATTATTTTGTGAGAAATTTACTATAGAAAAGGCAATCCCTGGGATATTTAAAATTTGCGACAGTAGAAAATTATTTTTTGAATAATTTACTATAGAAAAGGCAATCCCTGGCGTAATTAAAATTTGCGACAGTAAAAAATTATTTTTTGAATAATTTACTATAGAAAAGGCAATCCCTGGCGTACTTAAAATTTGCGACAGTAAAAAATTATTTTTTGAATAATTTACTATAGAAAAGGCAATCCCTGGCGTAATTAAAATTTGCGACAGTAGAAAATTATTTTTTGAATAATTTACTATAGAAAAGGCAATCCCTGGCGCAATTAAAATTTGCGACAGTATAAAATTATTTTTTGAATAATTTACTATATAAAAGGCAATCCCTGGGATATTTAAAATTTGCGACAGTAGAAAATTATTTTTTGAATAGTTTACTATAGAGAAGGCAATCCCTGGCGTAATTAAAATTTGCGACAGTATAAAATTATTTTTTGAATAATTTACTATAGAAAAGGCAATCCCTGGCGTAATTAAAATTTGCGACAGTATAAAATTATTTTTTGAATAATTTACTATAGAAAAGGCAATCCCTGGCGTAATTAAAATTTGCGACAGTAGAAAATTATTTTTTGAATAATTTACTATAGAAAAGGCAATCCCTGGCGCAATTAAAATTTGCGACAGTAGAAAATTATTTTTTGAATAATTTACTATAGAAAAGGCAATCCCTGGCGCACTTAAAATTTGCGACAGTAGAAAATTATTTTTTGCAAAATTTACTATAGAAAAGGCAATGCCTGGCGCACTTAAAATTTGCGACAGTAGAAAATTATTTTTTGCAAAATTTACTATAGAAAAGGCAATGCCTGGCGCAATTAAAATTTGCGACAGTAAAAAATTATTTTTTGAATAATTTACTATAGAAAAGGCAATCCCTGGCGTAATTAAAATTTGCGACAGTATAAAATTATTTTTTGAATAATTTACTATAGAAAAGGCAATCCCTGGCGTAATTAAAATTTGCGACAGTATAAAATTATTTTTTGAATAATTATTATAGAAAAGGCAATCCCTGGCGTAATTAAAATTTGCGACAGTAGAAAATTATTTTTTGAATAATTTACTATAGAAAAGGCAATCCCTGGCGCAATTAAAATTTGCGACAGTAAAAAATTATTTTGTGAGAAATTTACTATAGAAAAGGCAATCCCTGGGATATTTAAAATTTGCGACAGTAGAAAATTATTTTTTGAATAATTTACTATAGAAAAGGCAATCCCTGGCGTAATTAAAATTTGCGACAGTAAAAAATTATTTTTTGAATAATTTACTATAGAAAAGGCAATCCCTGGCGTACTTAAAATTTGCGACAGTAAAAAATTATTTTTTGAATAATTTACTATAGAAAAGGCAATCCCTGGCGTAATTAAAATTTGCGACAGTAGAAAATTATTTTTTGAATAATTTACTATAGAAAAGGCAATCCCTGGCGCAATTAAAATTTGCGACAGTATAAAATTATTTTTTGAATAATTTACTATATAAAAGGCAATCCCTGGGATATTTAAAATTTGCGACAGTAGAAAATTATTTTTTGAATAGTTTACTGTAGAGAAGGCAATCCCTGGCGTAATTAAAATTTGCGACAGTAGAAAATTATTTTTTGAATAATTTACTATAGAAAAGGCAATCCCTTGCGGATTTGAAATTTGCGACAGTAAAAAATTATTTTTTGAATAATTTACTATAGAAAAGGCAATCCCTGGCGTAATTAAAATTTGCGACCGTAAAAAATTATTTTGTGAGAAATTTACTATAGAAAAGGCAATCCCTGGCGTAATTAAAATTTGCGACAGTATAAAATTATTTTTTGAATAATTTACTATAGAAAAGGCAATCCCTGGCGTAATTAAAATTTGCGACAGTATAAAATTATTTTTGAATAATTTACTATAGAAAAGCCAATCCCTGGCGTATTTAAAATTTGCGACAGTTGAAAATTATTTTTTGAATAATTTACTATAGAAAAGGCAATCCCTGGCGTAATTAAAATTTGCGACAGTACAAAATTATTTTTTGAATAATTTACTATAGAAATGGCAATCCTTGGCGTATTTAAAATTTGCGACAGTCGAAAATTATTTTTTGAATAATTTACTATAGAAAAGGCAATCCCTGGCGTAATTAAAATTTGCGACAGTAAAAAATTATTTTTTGAATAATTTACTATAGAAAAGGCAATCCCTGGCGTAATTAAAATTTGCGACAGTAAAAAATTATTTTGTGAGAAATTTACTATAGAAAAGGCAATCCCTGGCGTAATTAAAATTTGCGACAGTATAAAATTATTTTTTGAATAATTTACTATAGAAAAGGCAATCCCTGGCGTAATTAAAATTTGCGACAGTATAAAATTATTTTTTGAATAATTTACTATAGAAAAGGCAATCCCTGGCGCAATTAAAATTTGCGACAGTAGAAAATTATTTTTTGAATAATTTACTATAGAAAAGGCAATCCCTGGCGTAATTAAAATTTGCTACAGTAAAAAATTATTTTTTGCAAAATTTACTATAGAAAAGGCAATCCCTGGCGCACTTAAAATTTGCGACAGTTGAAAATTATTTTTTGAATAATTTACTATAGAAAAGGCAATCCCTGGCGTAATTAAAATTTGCGACAGTATAAAATTATTTTTTGAATAATTTACTATAGAAAAGGCAATCCCTGGCGCAATTAAAATTTGCGACAGTAAAAAATTATTTTTTGAATAATTTACTATAGAAAAGGCAATCCCTGGCACACTTAAAATTTGCGACAGTTGAAAATTATTTTTGAATAATTTACTATAGAAAAGGCAATCCCTGGCGTAATTAAAATTTGCGACAGTATAAGATTATTTTTTGAATAATTTACTATAGAAAAGGCAATCCCTGGCGTAATTAAAATTTGCGACAGTAAAAAATTATTTTGTGAGAAATTTACTATAGAAAAGGCAATCCCTGGCGTAATTAAAATTTGCGACAGTATAAAATTATTTTTTGAATAATTTACTATAGAAAAGGCAATCCCTGGCGCACTTAAAATTTGCGACAGTAAAAAATTATTTTTTGAATAATTTACTATAGAAAAGGCAATCCCTGGCGTAATTAAAATTTGCGACAGTATAAAATTATTTTTTGATTAATTTACTATAGAAAAGGCAATCCCTGGCGCACTTAAAATTTGCGACAGTTGAAAATTATTTTTTGAATAATTTACTATAGAAAAGGCAATCCCTGGCGTAATTAAAATTTGCGACAGTAGAAAATTATTTTTTGAATAATTTACTATAGAAAAGGCAATCCCTGGGATATTTAAAATTTGCGACAGTAAAAAATTATTTTTTGAATAATTTACTGTAGAAAAGGTAATCCCTGGCGTAATTAAAATTTGCGACAGTAGAAAATTATTTTTTGCAAAATTTACTATAGAAAAGGCAATCCCTGGCGCAATTAAAATTTGCGACAGTAAAAAATTATTTTTTGAATAATTTACTATAGAAAAGGCAATCCCTGGCGTAATTAAAATTTGCGACAGTAGAAAATTATTTTTTGAATAATTTACTATAGAAAAGGCAATCCCTGGCGCAATTAAAATTTGCGACAGTATAAAATTATTTTTTGAAGAATTTACTATATAAAAGGCAATCCCTGGGATATTTAAAATTTGCGACAGTATAAAATTATTTTTTGAATAGTTTACTATAGAGAAGGCAATCCCTGGCGTAATTAAAATTTGCGACAGTATAAAATTATTTTTTGAATAATTTACTATAGAAAAGGCAATCCCTGGCGTATTTAAAATTTGCGACAGTTGAAAATTATTTTTTGAATAATTTACTATAGAAAAGGCAATCCCTGGCGTAATTAAAATTTGCGACAGTACAAAATTATTTTTTGAATAATTTACTATAGAAATGGCAATCCTTGGCGTATTTAAAATTTGCGACAGTCGAAAATTATTTTTTGAATAATTTACTATAGAAAAGGCAATCCCTGGCGTAATTAAAATTTGCGACAGTAAAAAAATATTTTTTGAATAATTTACTATAGAAAAGGCAATCCCTGGCGTAATTAAAATTTGCGACAGTAAAAAATTATTTTGTGAGAAATTTACTATAGAAAAGGCAATCCCTGGCGTAATTAAAATTTGCGACAGTATAAAATTATTTTTTGAATAATTTACTATAGAAAAGGCAATCCCTGGCGTAATTAAAATTTGCGACAGTATAAAATTATTTTTTGAATAATTTACTATAGAAAAGGCAATCCCTGGCGCAATTAAAATTTGCGACAGTAGAAAATTATTTTTTGAATAATTTACTATAGAAAAGGCAATCCCTGGCGTAATTAAAATTTGCGACAGTAAAAAATTATTTTTTGCAAAATTTACTATAGAAAAGGCAATCCCTGGCGCACTTAAAATTTGCGACAGTTGAAAATTATTTTTTGAATAATTTACTATAGAAAAGGCAATCCCTGGCGTAATTAAAATTTGCGACAGTATAAAATTATTTTTTGAATAATTTACTATATAAAAGGCAATCCCTGGCGCAATTAAAATTTGCGACAGTAAAAAATTATTTTTTGAATAATTTACTATAGAAAAGGCAATCCCTGGCGCACTTAAAATTTGCGACAGTTGAAAATTATTTTTGAATAATTTACTATAGAAAAGGCAATCCCTGGCGTAATTAAAATTTGCGACAGTATAAGATTATTTTTTGAATAATTTACTATAGAAAAGGCAATCCCTGGCGTAATTAAAATTTGCGACAGTAAAAAATTATTTTGTGAGAAATTTACTATAGAAAAGGCAATCCCTGGCGTAATTAAAATTTGCGACAGTATAAAATTATTTTTTGAATAATTTGCTATAGAAAAGGCAATCCCTGGCGCACTTAAAATTTGCGACAGTAAAAAATTATTTTTTGAATAATTTACTATAGAAAAGGCAATCCCTGGCGTAATTAAAATTTGCGACAGTATAAAACTATTTTTTGATTAATTTACTATAGAAAAGGCAATCCCTGGCGCACATAAAATTTGCGACAGTTGAAAATTATTTTTTGAATAATTTACTATAGAAAAGGCAATCCCTGGCGTAATTAAAATTTGCGACAGTAGAAAATTATTTTTTGAATAATTTACTATAGAAAAGGCAATCCCTGGCGCAATTAAAATTTGCGACAGTAAAAAAATATTTTTTGAATAATTTACTATAGAAAAGGCAATCCCTGGCGCAATTAAAATTTGCGACAGTAAAAAAATATTTTTTGAATAATTTACTATAGAAAAGGCAATCCCTGGCGTAATTAAAATTTGCGACAGTAGAAAATTATTTTTTGAATAATTTACTGTAGAAAAGGCAATCCCTGGCGTAATTAAAATTTGCGACAGTAGAAAATTATTTTTTGAAAAATTTACTGTAGAAAAGGCAATCCCTGGCGCAATTAAAATTTGCGACAGTAGAAAATTATTTTTTGATTAATTTACTATAGAAAAGCAATCCCTGGCGCAATTAAAATTTGCGACAGTAAAAAATAATTTTTTGAATAATTTACTATAGAAAAGGCAATCCCTGGCGTATTTAAAATTTGCGACAGTATAAAATTAATTTTTGAAAAATTTACTGTAGAAAAGGCAATCCCTGGCGCAATTAAAATTTGCGACAGTAGAAAATCCTTTTTTGAAAAATTTACTGTAGAAAAGGCAATCCCTGGCGCAATTAAAATTTGCGACAGTAGAAAATTATTTTTTGAATAATTTACTGTAGAAAAGGCAATCCCTGGCGCAATTAAAATTTGCGACAGTAGAAAATTATTTTTTGAAAAATTTACTGTAGAAAAGGCAATCCCTGGCGCAATTAAAATTTGCGACAGTAGAAAATTATTTTTTGAATAATTTACTATAGAAAAGGCAATCCCTGGCGCACTTAAAATTTGCAACAGTAGAAAATTCTTTTTTGCAAAATTTACTATAGAAAAGGCAATGCCTGGCGCAATTAAAATTTCCGACAGTAAAAAATTATTTTTTGAATAATTTACTATAGAAAAGGCAATCCCTGGCGTAATTAAAATTTGCGACAGTATAAAATTATTTTTTGAATAATTTACTATAGAAAACCCAATCCCTGGCGTAATTAAAATTTGCGACAGTATAAAATTATTTTTTGAATAATTTACTATATAAAAGGCAATCCCTGGGATATTTAAAATTTGCGAGAGTAGAAAATTATTTTTTGAATAATTTACTATAGAAAAGGCAATCCCTGGCGCACTTAAAATTTGCGACAATAGAAAATTATTTTTTGCAAAATTTACTATAGAAAAGGCAATGCCTGGCGCACTTAAAACTTGCGACAGTAGAAAATTATTTCTTGCAAAATTTACTATAGAAAAGGCAATGCCTGGCGCAATTAAAATTTGCGACAGTAAAAAATTATTTTTTGAATAATTTACTATAGAAAAGGCAATCCCTGGCGTAATTAAAATTTGCGACAGTATAAAATTATTTTTTGAATAATTTACTATAGAAAAGGCAATCCCTGGCGTAATTAAAATTTGCGACAGTATAAAATTATTTTTTGAATAATTTACTATAGAAAAGGCAATCCCTGGCGTAATTAAAATTTGCGACAGTAGAAAATTATTTTTTGAATAATTTACTATAGAAAAGGCAATCCCTGGCGCAATTAAAATTTGCGACAGTAAAAAATTATTTTGTGAGAAATTTACTATAGAAAAGGCAATCCCTGGGATATTTAAAATTTGCGACAGTAGAAAATTATTTTTTGAATAATTTACTATAGAAAAGGCAATCCCTGGCGTAATTAAAATTTGCGACAGTAAAAAATTATTTTTTGAATAATTTACTATAGAAAAGGCAATCCCTGGCGTACTTAAAATTTGCGACAGTAAAAAATTATTTTTTGAATAATTTACTATAGAAAAGGCAATCCCTGGCGTAATTAAAATTTGCGACAGTAGAAAATTATTTTTTGAATAATTTACTATAGAAAAGGCAATCCCTGGCGCAATTAAAATTTGCGACAGTATAAAATTATTTTTTGAATAATTTACTATATAAAAGGCAATCCCTGGGATATTTAAAATTTGCGACAGTAGAAAATTATTTTTTGAATAGTTTACTATAGAGAAGCCAATCCCTGGCGTAATTAAAATTTGCGACAGTAGAAAATTATTTTTTGAATAATTTACTATAGAAAAGGCAATCCCTTGCGGATTTGAAATTTGCGACAGTAAAAAATTATTTTTTGAATAATTTACTATAGAAAAGGCAATCCCTGGCGTAATTAAAATTTGCGACAGTAAAAAATTATTTTGTGAGAAATTTACTATAGAAAAGGCAATCCCTGGCGTAATTAAAATTTGCGACAGTATAAAATTATTTTTTGAATAATTTACTATAGAAAAGGCAATCCCTGGCGTAATTAAAATTTGCGACAGTATAAAATTATTTTTGAATAATTTACTATAGAAAAGCCAATCCCTGGCGTATTTAAAATTTGCGACAGTTGAAAATTATTTTTTGAATAATTTACTATAGAAAAGGCAATCCCTGGCGTAATTAAAATTTGCGACAGTACAAAAATATTTTTTGAATAATTTACTATAGAAATGGCAATCCTTGGCGTATTTAAAATTTGCGACAGTCGAAAATTATTTTTTGAATAATTTACTATAGAAAAGGCAATCCATGGCGTAATTAAAATTTGCGACAGTAAAAAATTATTTTTTGAATAATTTACTATAGAAAAGGCAATCCCTGGCGTAATTAAAATTTGCGACAGTAAAAAATTATTTTGTGAGAAATTTACTATAGAAAAGGCAATCCCTGGCGTAATTAAAATTTGCGACAGTATAAAATTATTTTTTGAATAATTTACTATAGAAAAGGCAATCCCTGGCGTAATTAAAATTTGCGACAGTATAAAATTATTTTTTGAATAATTTACTATAGAAAAGGCAATCCCTGGCGCAATTAAAATTTGCGACAGTAGAAAATTATTTTTTGAATAATTTACTATAGAAAAGGCAATCCCTGGCGTAATTAAAATTTGCTACAGTAAAAAATTATTTTTTGCAAAATTTACTATAGAAAAGGCAATCCCTGGCGCACTTAAAATTTGCGACAGTTGAAAATTATTTTTTGAATAATTTACTATAGAAAAGGCAATCCCTGGCGTAATTAAAATTTGCGACAGTATAAAATTATTTTTTGAATAATTTACTATAGAAAAGGCAATCCCTGGCGCAATTAAAATTTGCGACAGTAAAAAATTATTTTTTGAATAATTTACTATAGAAAAGGCAATCCCTGGCACACTTAAAATTTGCGACAGTTGAAAATTATTTTTGAATAATTTACTATAGAAAAGGCAATCCCTGGCGCACTTAAAATTTGCGACAGTAAAAAATTATTTTTTGAATAATTTACTATAGAAAAGGCAATCCCTGGCATAATTAAAATTTGCGACAGTATAAAATTATTTTTTGAATAGTTTACTATAGAGAAGGCAATCCCTGGCGTAATTAAAATTTGCGACAGTATAAAATTATTTTTTGAATAATTTACTATAGAAAAGGCAATCCCTGGCGTATTTAAAATTTGCGACAGTTGAAAATTATTTTTTGAATAATTTACTATAGAAAAGGCAATCCCTGGCGTAATTAAAATTTGCGACAGTACAAAATTATTTTTTTGAATAATTTACTATAGAAATGGCAATCCTTGGCGTATTTAAAATTTGCGACAGTCGAAAATTATTTTTTGAATAATTTACTATAGAAAAGGCAATCCCTGGCGTAATTAAAATTTGCGACAGTAAAAAAATATTTTTTGAATAATTTACTATAGAAAAGGCAATCCCTGGCGTAATTAAAATTTGCGACAGTAAAAAATTATTTTGTGAGAAATTTACTATAGAAAAGGCAATCCCTGGCGTAATTAAAATTTGCGACAGTATAAAATTATTTTTTGAATAATTTACTATAGAAAAGGCAATCCCTGGCGTAATTAAAATTTGCGACAGTATAAAATTATTTTTTGAATAATTTACTATAGAAAAGGCAATCCCTGGCGCAATTAAAATTTGCGACAGTAGAAATTATTTTTTGAATAATTTACTATAGAAAAGGCAATCCCTGGCGTAATTAAAATTTGCGACAGTAAAAAATTATTTTTAGCAAAATTTACTATAGAAAAGGCAATCCCTGGCGCACTTAAAATTTGCGACAGTTGAAAATTATTTTTTGAATAATTTACTATAGAAAAGGCAATCCCTGGCGTAATTAAAATTTGCGACAGTATAAAATTATTTTTTGAATAATTTACTATAGAAAAGGCAATCCCTGGCGCAATTAAAATTTGCGACAGTAAAAAATTATTTTTTGAATAATTTACTATAGAAAAGGCAATCCCTGGCGCACTTAAAATTTGCGACAGTTGAAAATTATTTTTGAATAATTTACTATAGAAAAGGCAATCCCTGGCGTAATTAAAATTTGCGACAGTATAAGATTATTTTTTGAATAATTTACTATAGAAAAGGCAATCCCTGGCGTAATTAAAATTTGCGACAGTAAAAAATTATTTTGTGAGAAATTTACTATAGAAAAGGCAATCCCTGGCGTAATTAAAATTTGCGACAGTATAAAATTATTTTTTGAATAATTTGCTATAGAAAAGGCAATCCCTGGCGCACTTAAAATTTGCGACAGTAAAAAATTATTTTTTGAATAATTTACTATAGAAAAGGCAATCCCTGGCGTAATTAAAATTTGCGACAGTATAAAACTATTTTTTGATTAATTTACTATAGAAAAGGCAATCCCTGGCCACTTAAAATTTGCGACAGTTGAAAATTATTTTTTGAATAATTTACTATAGAAAAGGCAATCCCTGGCGTAATTAAAATTTGCGACAGTAGAAAATTATTTTTTGAATAATTTACTATAGAAAAGGCAATCCCTGGGATATTTAAAATTTGCAACAGTAAAAAATTATTTTTTGAATAATTTACTGTAGAAAAGGCAATCCCTGGCGTAATTAAAATTTGCGACAGTAGAAAATTATTTTTTGCAAAATTTACTATAGAAAAGGCAATCCCTGGCGCAATTAAAATTTGCGACAGTAAAAAATTATTTTTTGAATAATTTACTATAGAAAAGGCAATCCCTGGCGTAATTAAAATTTGCGACAGTAGAAAATTATTTTTTGAATAATTTACTGTAGAAAAGGCAATCCCTGGCGTAATTAAAATTTGCGACAGTAGAAAATTATTTTTTGAAAAATTTACTGTAGAAAAGGCAATCCCTGGCGCAATTAAAATTTGCGACAGTAGAAAATTATTTTTTGATTAATTTACTATAGAAAAGCAATCCCTGGCGCAATTAAAATTTGCGACAGTAAAAAATAATTTTTTGAATAATTTACTATAGAAAAGGCAATCCCTGGCGTATTTAAAATTTGCGACAGTATAAAATTAATTTTTGAAAAATTTACTGTAGAAAAGGCAATCCTGGCGCAATTAAAATTTGCGACAGTAGAAAATCCTTTTTTGAAAAATTTACTGTAGAAAAGGCAATCCCTGGCGCAATTAAAATTTGCGACAGTAGAAAATTATTTTTTGAATAATTTACTGTAGAAAAGGCAATCCCTGGCGCAATTAAAATTTGCGACAGTAGAAAATTATTTTTTGAAAAATTTACTGTAGAAAAGGCAATCCCTGGCGCAATTAAAATTTGCGACAGTAGAAAATTATTTTTTGAATAATTTACTATAGAAAAGGCAATCCCTGGCGCACTTAAAATTTGCAACAGTAGAAAATTCTTTTTTGCAAAATTTACTATAGAAAAGGCAATGCCTGGCGCAATTAAAATTTCCGACAGTAAAAAATTATTTTTTGAATAATTTACTATAGAAAAGGCAATCCCTGGCGTATTTAAAATTTGCGACAATATAAAATTATTTTTTGAATAATTTACTATAGAAAACCCAATCCCTGGCGTAATTAAAATTTGCGACAGTATAAAATTATTTTTTGAATAATTTACTATATAAAAGGCAATCCCTGGGATATTTAAAATTTGCGACAGTAGAAAATTATTTTTTGAATAATTTACTACAGAGAAGGCAATCCCTGGCGTAATTAAAATTTGCGACAGTATAAAATTATTTTTTGAATAATTTACTATAGAAAAGGCAATCCCTGGCGTAATTAAAATTTGCGACAGTATAAAATTATTTTTTGAATAATTTACTATAGAAAAGGCAATCCCTGGCGTATTTAAAATTTGCGACAGTATAAAATTAATTTTTGAAAAATTTACTGTAGAAAAGGCAATCCCTGGCGCAAT